>JARHVA010001249.1:2987500-3005000 GCA_037957365.1 Torreya grandis | reverse complement strand
CATATTAAGTAAGGAGAAGAATGGTATTTGCTAGACTTGAAGGTGAGGGTACCTAAAATACCAATCCTCCTATCGATCCAAATCAATTCACCATTGAGAAAGCTATGAAGTTGGATCATATCATCACAACCATGAAAGAAACTAGGGATTAAATCATGTCCCTAGAGAAGGAAGTGCATGGGAATGTTGACGATAAAATTTAGGAAAAACTTGAAGAGAATCCTATTGAGACGAAAAAACACTCAAGAGTAGAGGCATGCAGAAGTGCCTCAAGATGTGAGAACTCAAGTAGTTACAAAATTGGCATAGATATTAAGAAGTAAAATCCACCCATGTTCGATGGAACTATTCTAGGAGATGGAGTTGAAGTGTGGATAATAGAGATATAGAAATATTTTGAGATAAAAAATTGCTCTAAAATCACCAAAGTAGTCTAGGGAGCATATCAACTTATTAGTAAAGTAACAACTTGATGGGTAAAGAAGAAGCTTGAGATGAACCTCAACTCTACCACCACCACTTAAGAATAGTTTGTGGCATTTTTTAGGTCATGATGGCTTCCTCAATTGTATTTCAATTAGAATCTAACATATTTTTAGAATATTAAGTAGGGAGACATTTATGTTAATGAATATTGGGAGTAATTCATCAAGATTCTTAAGTATATACCTTAATATCAAGCATATGAGAGGTTAAGGATCAGGAAATCCATTATGGTATTGAAACCCAAAATTGGTTTTGAGGTGGATGTGCATGGCCCATATACCATGGATCAAGTCTTCGAGAAGGTATTCAAGCAAAAATAGAAGATAAAATATCTATCCCAACTCAGAGATAAGTTTAATAAAAAGTTATAAAGTTATAAACCAACTTTCAAAAAGAAAAACTAGAGGTAGAGGAGTGGAGACTCCAAGAGTCAGTTCAAGATTCAGAATGCTAAGTTCAATAATGGCTTATGGAATAGGAAAATTGTTAATGATATCAAGGGAGGTTTCAAGGGAAACCAATAGTTTGATGGGAAATGACCATGCAAATGTTGGTTCATTTGTGGAGGTGACCATTAAACTTGAGATTATACCTAGGATAAGTTAAAGAACAAAGATTATGATTCTCCATAGGGAAAATTTTAGTAGTGGATTCATGCATCTATTGACAATCATCAAGATTAGTATCAAGCTTCAATGTTTTGTTTGATCATCTAGTTTTTATTTTCATTGACATGGGGGCTAAAAAATATTTTATTACTCCTAAAATGCTTAGTAAGTTGTCTATAAAATCTAGAGGTATGGAAAATTCATGGTCAGTACATTATGGGAATGAGTCAAAGGTTAATATTGATAAGTGTTTAGTAAAACTGAGATTAGGTTACCTGAATTCACTATAGTAGTGGATATGTATGCTATAGTATTAGGGTCAAATGATATGATTCTAGGAGTCAATTGGATTGTGAAGCATAAAGCTAATGTATAATTTTATGTAAATAAGGTTGAATGTCAATATATTTTAGAATCTAACACAACTTTAGGGTGAGAAAATATAGTTGAAGCTAGTAGATTTCTATAATTAAACTCAAGAAAGCTCAGAGGAAGGGATGCTAAGTATTTATTGTTAAGATAAATGAGATGGAGGAATATAAGGAACCATCCATCAAAGATTATTAATTTATAAGGAAATTTTAAGATGTGTTTCCATAAGATTACCTAGATTACCACCCAAATGTTAGTTTGATTTCTCAATTGGAATCATACCTAGATTAGAACCCTAATTCAAAGCACCTTAAAAGAATGATAAGTATTGAAATGGTTAAACTAAAGTCTCAAATTTAGGAGTTGTAATTGAAAGGGTTAATTTGACCAAGTGTGTCACCATGGGGTTCACCAGTAGTATTCATAAAGAAGAAGGATGGTACTCTTCACCTATGTATTGATTACATGATGTTGAACAAGTAAACAATCAAGAAACAAATATTTATTGCCTTGCATTGATGGTATCTTTGATTAGATGCAGGGGTAACCATATTTTCAAAGATTGATTTTAGAGTAGGGTATCATCAAATGAGAATTTGGGATGAGGATATTCCAAAAATAGTGTTCATAATTTGATATGGGCACAATCAGTTTATAGTGTTACCTTTTGGGTTGACAAATACTCTGATAACATCTATGAATCTCATGAATAGTGTGTTCAGAGATTATATGGACTATTTTATGTTAGTATTTCTAGATGACATCGTAATATATTCCAAATATGAGGAAGAACATATTCAACATCTATAACTAGTTTTAAAACATTTGCAAAAGCATAAGTTATATGACAAGTTGTTCAAGTGTGCATTTTTCCAAAATAAAGTGAAATATCTATCACATATTACCTATGTGAATATAATTTTAGTGGATCCAAAAAATATAATATCCATAATGGAATGTCAAATGCCTAAAAATGTGCACAAGGCATAGATTTTCATGGGAGTAATAGGCTATTATAGGAAATTTATTACAAATTTCTCAAAGATAGCTAATCCTATTACCTCTCTTTAGGGAAAGAACCATAATTTCATCTGGTCAAACAAGTGTGAAAAATCCTTTCAAGAATTAAAAATGAGTCTTGCTTCCACACCAGTGCTAAGAATTATTGATCTTAATGGTCAATTATCAATGATCACAAATATATCTGGGGATGGACTTGGAGTATTTATTATGTAAGATGGTTTAGTTGTAGCACACGAGTCTAAAAAATTGAAGCCTTATGAGGTGAATTATACCCCTCATGATTTGGAACTTGCTATAATAGTACATGCCTTTCAAGTTTTGATGCATTATTTGTCAAGGAACCATTTGATCTCAAGATTAACAACTTAGGAATCAAGTACATCTTCACCAAATAGAACTTGAATGCATGTTAGAGACATTGGTTAGAATTTTTATCCTATTATGATTTTGATATTAACTATATCAAGGGTAAGGAGAATAGAGTTGTTGATGCGCTAAGTAATATAAGGTACATAATAGCCATGGATACTACCAGGAGTAATTTTTTTAATTAGGTAATCAAATTCTCACTAGGAAATGAACTCTATAATCATGTCAAGAGATCATTTTTAGATAATACTTAAAATCTTAAGTTTAAAGGATTCATGTTAAAGAGTAATGGAATTTTTAGATATAATGGTATGATGCATGCACATAATAGAGATAATTTGAGGAACATAGTGATAAATGAACTGCATAATTCCCCACATTTAGGACATCCAAGTGTAAACAAGCTCATGGTTGAGATAAGACCTCTCTATTTCTAGAAAAGAATCAAGAAATTTGCAGTGGATTTTGTATCTTTTTTTCTGGAATATCAGCATATGAAAGCTAAACATGTGTATCTGGTAGGATTGTTATATCCACATGATATATCAAAATGGAAGTGGTAGGTGATTAACATGGACTTTTTCTAAAGGTTCCATTATCATAAAACCATCAAGATATGATCTTGGTTGTATTTGATAAACTAACCAAGGTAGCTCACTTCATACCAAGTAACTTGACAGATGATGCACCTATGCTTGTTTAAAAATTCATAAAAGAGGTGTAATTATTACATTGATTTCTAGTAAATATCATATTATATCAATATCTAAGAATGAATTATAGATTTTTGTTGAATTTGAATTCAACTCTAGATACTGAGTTGAATTTTAGCATTGCTCATCACCTAAAAACCAATGAATAGGTAGAGAGAGATAACCAAGTATTAGAATATATCAGTCATATGTATTACATGGATCAACAATAAAAGTGGAATGATTACCTTATATTATTTGAGTTTGTTTAAAATAACTCATACTAAGTAGAATTGAATATGGTTCCATTTGAGGTATTATATGGAAGAAGGTGTAGAACACCAATCAATTGGGACATGTTATAGGATAGGGTAGTATTTAGACATGATATGCTTGTGTAAATGGAAGAGAAAGTTAAAATTATCAATCAAAGGTTAGCTAAGTTCAATGATAGACAAAAATTTATGCTAATCTGAAGAGAACAACAAAGCAATTTTTTTTAGGTGATGAAGTATTTATGTAGGTTAAGCCTCAAAAAATCTTGGTTAAGTTCGAGAAGCTAAAAAAACTTTCATATAGATATATGGGACCCTTAGAGATTATGAAAGTGGTTAATATTGTAGTGTAGAGGCTTGCATTACCACCATATCTAGCTTTTAAAAATAATGTATTACATGTGTCTTATCTTAAAAAGTATGTTGTTGATATTTCATGTGCTGAATTAAAATGCTTTATAGGTTCTAGATCTTAAGATGGTCATGGTAGAACTAATTAAAATAATTGACACTCACAAACTTAGTTTTTGTAATAGATAAGTGTCATAGTACATGGTCTAGTGGGACTAATATTTTGAAGATAGTTCCACTTGGGAAGACTATGATGAGTTTTACAAGTTATTTCCACATTTATTTACTTGATATGTTGTTACATAATATTTTATATTCTGATGAATAATGTTTAAAATCATAACTTATATTTGAATAAGTGACATTGGGATGATGACTAGGTTTAGGGTGAAGGATGTCACATCTTGATTTATCTCTAAGCCTAATAATCTATTGATTTATGAATTTTTACGTTTATTATTTGACTAACTACTATTTATTTAAGATTGATTTCATATGTTGATAACGACATTTATATGTTGCTTATTTTACATGATTGATTAACTATGGAATTAGTTGTACTTTTATATTTTGTACATGATGATCTTTTTTTTAGTTTATTACAATAATATTTTATGGATTTTTATATGTTTCAGGCTAACTACCTCCATTTTTATGAGCTAGATGTAGAATAGATCCATCACTCAGAGTGTGATGGAGGGAGGGAATCATCAAATAGGGTGGTGTAGATGTAGGCATTGGGGGATGATAAAGGGAAAGACTAAAAACCTACACACACACACCATAAGTATATTAATATGTTTTATTCAGTGTTTTTATTAGATAGTTTTAGCATGACTTAGATTACTTATATGATTTTTACTATGATCCTATTTGTTGTTTAATGCTTACACTAATCTAGTTGTGTGGTTTCACTTATGGTTGTCATACGTAGATTTCCTCAGTTATGATGTTTTTATATCATGTGATTGGAATCCATTTATGTCTTTAGCATTACTTATTTCTTTCTTGGATTGAATTAGGTGTAGTGTAACAATGTTTTATTTTGTATTCATTTCTATAATAGTAGATGGGATTCTATTGCTTCTCTTAATTTATGAGATTAAGGTGATTATAAATGTCATATTAGGTTATTATTGTTGTTTACAATAATTACATAACCTAATGGTATGCCAATATAAATAGTTTCATTGTTAAATGATAATGTGAGACATCGTTATGTTTGATTTTGTGTTGACTAAAGTTATAATATTAATATTACAAAATAAATGATTATTTTATTTAATGATAAGGAGTATTCATTATTTTTACGCAATATCTATTTCATTGATTAATGTTATAATGGCTAATGAATTTTTGTAAAAGTTGATTACATGTTTATTTAAAATTGGTCTTTGTTATCATGCATATATATCAATGGGATTATAAATATTATTATATTATTTAATCATGAAACATTATAGATGTTAGGGTTTAATTTGGTTTTTAACTTGGGTTAACAAGCAATTAGAAAAACCATCATTCTATTTGGGGATTTTTGCTTGAATAAATTATGGTAGACTAATAGTTTTGTTAGTTGTTCTTTACATGAATCTACTTGGTCATTATTTGGGTTGGAAAATATTGGGGGTTTTGGTCAGATGGAAGAGAATAAAAAGGAAAGAAGAAAGTCCTAGGAGGCATGTCACATAAGGGAAAAGGAATAAAATAGGAAAAAGTTCAAAGAATTTATGAAATAATTGGCCATTCATCATTCTATGAACTTCAAAAATAGGTCAATTTTGTAATTAAATTCTTAACTAATTATTCTAATTAAATCCATGGATATTTTTATGGTTTAGAGACTTGTTGTATTTTTTGAGAATGTAGAAATACAAAGTTATAAAATTGGTATTGCAGATGGCTCAACCATCCACAAAACCCATCTTATGACAAAATAAAACCTAGTTATCTAACAACCGTGATATATAATTCTCTATAATGTAATTAAAAAGTACAAAGTTTTAATTAGGAAAAACTCTATGTAATTTTATTGTCACAAAATTAAACCCTAAGTTTTGGGTTTTAATCTAAATTTAGTTAGCCTAAATATCTAGTTGGGTAAAGTATAGTACATGTTGAATTGTTATAGAATTTTTTGTGCATTATAAATTACTTTGGGATTTTATTTGTGTATTTTTATAGGATCAAAGTTAACCCTAGTTTGGAAAAAAAATTGTATTTTGTATAAAATTGAGTCGTGAAATTAATACAGTTGGTTGGGTCTGTGGAAATTTAAGTATGTAAATTTATTTAGAAAACCCTCTCTAAATTAGTATAAACTAGTTAGGGTTTTATTCCATTTATTTACTATATAGAAAAATATATACATACATGAATATATATATATATATATATATATATATATATATATATGTATGTATATGTATATAGACACACACACACAAAGAAAATGTAGGATAAGATGAATTTTAATGAGCTTACAAATATGTTAAAATATAAGGTTTGTGCTGAGAAAAGAAGTTTTATAAATTAAAGGATATTTATAATGGTTTTACTATTTTTGATATATATACAAATATTATGGTTTATGCATATATATTACCATGCTTATATTACTTTTGAACCAATTAAAGGATTATGAGATGAAATGTTTTTTATAGTAGTTATATATCAATCTCATTTATATATTAGGAAGAAATGAAAATAGGATATGAATATATACTTTTATCGATGTAAAAATAGTTACCTAGCTACTTCTAGGATATCAGTCCTTTACATGTGCATATAACTATGATTTAACTATCTAGAATCTTATGGAAACTCACTATAGTGACTATGAGTAAAAAAATATTTGGGGATTTCCAGTTTAAACATAGTTGTATTTTAAGGTTGATTATTAAAATTTGGTGAACTTATTATATTTATTTTAACATTGAGAGGCCATGGGATGGTTAAGAAACATGTCAAATAGAATAAGACTTTATAGAATCATATATTTATTAAACCTTATGTCTTTCTTATACATTGACTAAACTCAATTACACATTCAGCTAAGAAGTATAATGTTTGAGAGTTTATGAACTTTTAGATGATTGAATATTAATTAAATACGTTTTTCAAGTAAATGAAATTTTTTTAATCTAATTGGATAAGTTTGAGTATATGACAATATGAATTTATATACAAAACATAAATTCTATGCGTAATGATATAGTACTTGATCAAGCATTTTAGTTTGAGTTAATTTAATTTGTGAAGAATAAATGGTCATGATAAATAGAATAATAGGAAATATGCAGTACTCTAGTTAAAAGACATAGATTTGTCTAATAAGATTATAATATATACCAAGCCTATTTATACTACTATTCACTTATCTCAATTACACATAACTAAGTATATGGTTGATATATAAATATATGAGAAACAAGTAGATTGTTTATTTAGTTCAAATTTATGTGTATACCATATATATACATAATTAATACCTAAAAACATTACATGGTAAAACAAATATATATGGGTATATTTTATTATCATGGTTGAGTTAAGGGTGTGTTTGACTATTTTGATGAAATATTTAAATATAAGGTATTTAGGATTGAATACTATTCATTTTAATGTTGTGTTATTAAAATGAGATTATTAATGTACTTTGAGTATGTGAATATTAAGATGTAAATTAATGTTTTTGGATGGATGAAATAACATTTGCATTTGCATGTTATTAATTAGTAACTTGATGTCTAGAGATTTTTCTTTCCTAGATGGTATGATTCTATTTAGAACTATTTATGCAAACTATTTATTATTCTATAATAAATTAGATAATTTAATATTCATTGAATTACATTTGATAGACTAAATGTATGTATTTAATATTTTAGTACTTAGCATATTTTATATTTTCTAATAATTAATATTATGTTTAAATCTATTATCTTTTAGATTATTATATAAATAACCAAATATCACATTAATGACCCTAAATAAGTAGTGTGATGGATTCCACTAGCTTAATTATTGCCATTAATGCAAGATGACATGTAATTTGATTGAGTGGTGTGTATGAAATTGATTGATCCTAGATATCAATAATCAATATGTAAACTTTGGCCAAATTAATTTTTATAGTTAAATATTATCATTTCATGTGTTCTATATAGTTTACATATTTGTATAATATCATGTTAGAGTGGATTTATCTATGATATACATCATGTATTAGTTATCTTACAACACATAGGTTCTAGTTTGTCACTTAGGATTCTTGCACTGTCATTATCTACCCATCCATGAAGGGAGGGAAACTACATTGTTGGGAATAGTATTGTTGATTGATGGTCTATTTTTCATGTAGAAAATCACTTGAATGATGCTATCCCTCCTTGAAATAGTACTACACTTGGGATTATTGATGGATACTTTGAGTTCATTAAGACTCATGCTTTGTGGATCTTTGTACCATTATATTATTATAATTGAGACATTTATTATTGCTAAAACTATACTTTTTATTCATATATACATTTACATTAGTGGTTGTCATATTGTATCAGCCATGGTTGAATTTGTAATACTAATTTTATGAAATAAATACAATCTTTAATTAAATATTCAGCATTGTACTTCTTTTATTATTATTATTATTATTATTATTATTATTATTATTATTATTATTATTATTATTATGGTGATCATTAGTTAAATGGATTAGATATATACATTTTTTTAAGGTTAACTAAAATAATGTATTTATTTAAAGATCACTTTGGTATGTTTCATAGTGTTGAAATTTGTTAGTTAAATTTGTGTAATTAATTTAATTTTTTTACTTTATTATAGTAAAACATAATGGGGTTGTTACAATAATTTTGAGCATCATGAAGTGTTATATAAAATTATTCGAGTCAATGATTAATTGAACCCACCTTGACTTATTTAAACTTCAATTTTGGGTTTAGAGTCATGGGCCCCAATAAGTTATCTTAGAGAGTGTTACGCTTGTTGAGAGCCTATAGGCTAATCTAAGTGAGTGCAGTCAACATGGTTGTGTAAGCTACCATGCACCCAAATGTGCATTCTAATAATTTCCATTTAGGAATGTGTTATTTTATCATTTAATCATGTGTCTTGTGCCATGTATTTGTCAATGTGGGTGATTAGAATGTGCGTTACAAATTCTCAAAAAAAAATAGTGCCTTTTTTTTATTTTTTTTCAGTCATGTCAGTTTTGGGCATCACATTGCATTCATACCTTGATCGATATATAAATTACTATGATTAAATATTCTTGGAATGATCAAATTATATTACATTATGAAACATTTATACATAACATGAAATACTTAACACTTCTTTTGAGATGCATGATTTACATGATGCATCCCTCATCTCAAAAGGGGGGCATTATAATAGGATAGTCTTATTGTTTTGCCCTATTTTTTTTAAGAATTAATAATTTTTTATGATAGATGTAAAAATTTATATAGATTAGAATGGTAAATATATAAAATTATAAATAATTCATTCTAATTATAACTTACTAAATATGATAATATGCTACTTTTGGAAAATATTAAGAAGGAATGTACTTAGCTTAAATCTAATATTTCTTATCTAAAAGTGAGAATAAAAAAGGTAGGACTATGATTATGCAATATAAGAGATAAAATTTGAGACTGGTCCTCAATGGGTTTGCATTCCTTGGTTAATAATGTAAGGGTCCTATCTATTGACTATAAACTTCTCTGAGTTAATTATGACTAATGTCTGATAGTGAGAGACAAATAAAAGTAGAAATTTGATAAACAAATATTTAAAAAAAATGTATAAAAATATTATTTTAAAATACCACACTCCTTATAAAATAGTGGAGGTCAACCATATCCATTGATTATAGACTTATTCCTATTGACTAAGAAAAAAATTTACCTATTTCACCACCTGCACTTAGTTTAAATGATATTGTTGATGTAATTACAAATCAAAAATGTTGCACATATATATCTACACTATAAATCCTTAGTTTATTTCACATAATCCATATTGATATCAAATGGGGGGTGTTAGTGAAATAAATTGAGTTATAATTATCTTGGTGAATCATTGTTGAATTATCAAACACTACACTACATTGCCAATACTCCGAAGAGAGCTCAAACTTGAATGTAGTTTTACCAATAACATGTATGTGGGAAATTATGAATGAAAGTTTAGATGATCCTTATCTTATTTTACCCTTGATACAAGCATGTAAATGTGAATTTAGCCTTTGTAAACTTTGAATTTAACTTTGAACTAATAATTTATAAATCAATTAAACATAGAAAATATAGTAAAGATGGAAGGGATATAGATGAACAATAGTGATCAAAACCCTAAGGGTTCATAATGTTGTTAGGTGGAGATATTCAACATGACCCAATTGAGGGAGAGAAGTGCTTAGAGGGAAGATTTTTTTAGCTTTATTTAGCTTCGAGAGAGGTAAAAAAGACAAAAAATAGTGAACAATTGTTAAATTAGTTTAAGAGTTTTGTGGATCCATTGGTGAGTGATTCATAGTTCAATAAATACCTAGTTTGATGAGATCATATTATGGGTTGGCTATGTCTTCTAATATGGATGATGATTATACACCAAATAAACTCATTATTAAGTTATGGTATTCTTAGATAAGTAGGGAGCTAAGAAATAATGAAAAATGGAGCTAGTTGGAGGTAGGAAACCCCCCTCCACATTAAAAAAATTAAAGTAGATCAACCTCTCTTAATGGTATCCTATGATCTCAAGATCAAGATACAATGAGAATAGATCAAACTTTTATGTGGGTATATGTAGAAAATGTGTTTGACAAAATGCCTATGAAAGAAAACTCTAACAAATAGCTACACAACATCATATCATGATTCAATCTCTTCAAGAGAAAACTATATGCTATTGGGTAGCTCTATTTGAGTGTGTGTTGGAACTCAAAAAAATATTGAGTAGGACACTAGGATTCCAAATTATTTTCAATGGTAAAAACATGGATACTACTACCCAAGTGTATGTATATGGTATCTATAAAGGCTTTATATTATCCATTGCTATTTAACTACATGAGGGTAATAATAGATCAAGGAATCCATCAACATCCTCCTATAAGGAGGAAGTAAAAAATAAAGATCATGTTTATTCATAATCCAATCATACTAGACCATCTATTTATATAGTTTAAAAAATGGAAGAAGTGTTAATAGTATTGGTAATGCAACTTGAGGTCTCTAAAATCATTAAATCTCTTTAGATAAATATAATTATCAACCAATTTAATGGCTTTTAGACCTGATCTGAATAACTCCTCAAATAGACTCACACTCATTGGACCAAATAATGTATTCTTTTATTATGTTCAAAAGGCCTTTTATTAATTCAATTTATTAAACTCTTATAATATCAAGCAATCTTAGAGCAGGGTCTATGGTTCTGGGGAAATTCATGTGTTTTTATTACACCATAGTTATGATATTTTGGCATTAGCTCTATGATTGCTTTTAAGATGCTAGGTTGGGTTCATTTACTAAACTTACCTCTTCACCTCTGACATCTAGAAGTTATCACAAACATTGGGAATGTGTTGGGTAGGTTCATTAAAATTGTCAATACTGGAACTGATTAGGGTATTCTCACATTTTCCCATATTTTTGTGGAGATTGATTCAATTAAAGGGATAATTGATAACATAATTCTTAAACATTGGAATTGGACTTAAACCTAATCTCTATATTATGAAAACATCACTTTTCAATGCTACCTTTACCACCAAACATGACACTTGCATAAAATATGCCCAAAAGCTAAAGAATTTTCAAAAGGTAACAAAAGTGGTGTTCCAAAATCAAAGAACTATAAACCCTATTCAATAATAGAATGAGTTAACACAAATAGTTTTGAAGAGAATCTTGCAGAGGCCATGCAAGAAATTGATGAAGAAATAAAGGAGAGATCTCAAGAAAGTCAAAGATTAGGTAAATCAAAAGAAATAATAGAGGTGGCTGACACAACTAGATAAAGGTCCATAAATATTAAAACTCTAATAGGAGGGATCAAGAGAGTACATGAGTCAGATAATTCTAAATCTGATAAGGAAACACATAGTGACAGTCAATATATCCAACCCTCTGATCTATAATTAGTATTTTGAGGAACTCCTTTAGGATTTTATACTATGTTAAAGAATAAGAAAGGATGAATGGAGGATGTTACACTCTTATGTAAGTTTACACTTATTTCCAAATTGTTATTTATACTATGATAATTTGTGACACTTTGGGATTATTCTAGAGTTGAATCCAATGTTGGATTTTTATTGGTTCAAGGTTAGATTTATGCTAGTTGATAGTAATTTTTTTTTTGTTTTATACTTTTGCTTAGGATCACTAGGTGGTATTTTATACTTTTATTTTATTTCTCGTATGTTTTTTATTTTCCTTGGGCTTGTTTTTCCATATTGTTATAGACACATGTTTTTTTCATCCCTTTTGGTTTTAATAAAGGTAATGAGACCTATATTACCTCATTATTTATCATTTTTCTTAATATTACTAAAAATATTATATGGATAGAAAATTTATATCTTTGTATAACCCTTGATAGTGTGTAGTGTCATCCTAAATGCCGTCGATTAGTTTTGTATTTATAGAGGTTTTGAATTTAAAATTTAGAGACCTATTGGCATTCAAAATCCAACACAACAAGACCCAATGGAAAAAAATAGGATTTAAATTAAACATTACCCAAAATAAACTCTACAAATTAGTTTGGATAAGTTTACTCCTCATGGATAGGTCCACAGGCCTGGACATGTTTGTAAACAACATACTTGTTAATAAAGATGAGAGACTAGAACTAAGGATCCTTGGGATAAATTAGAAAAATGAATAAAACATGGAAAAACATATAAAAAAAATGTGCCAAAAGGTATTAAATTCATCTCCAATTATCCACATGTGTAAATTTAACATAAAAGAAATTAAGGATGATTGATACTAAATTTGGATGTCTACACTTAAATATATAAGCCTCCATGAGTAGAGAATATATTTTAAATATTTTACAGATTTATATGGTTTAAATATTATATTGTTTCATATAGAAGACACATATTGGCACATTGGTACATAGTATAGGGATATATGCACTCACTTTACAAATACTTTAACATAAATTCATACATACTTAGGTGTATATACATGGACATATGAATATTTTTTTATAGGAACAAAAAATTATATTTTCACATACACATACATTTGAGATAATAGATCCCAAATTTAGCATATAGATGCATAACATTTTATAGCGATTTGTACATACTCAAATGGTATGATATTATTCATACACATACAAAATAATGTAATCTATAGTTAAATGAAAAATGGTTGTCATTCAAATTCAAACTTATCATATCCATGATCATTATGGGAACCTAAACATGGTCCATTATCTTCCATTCACGAATTATATTTTTTGTTGATCAAAACCATGCAATCAAAACCTATGTACATGATAAGGGCATGTACATTATTCATTACCTTATGATCATGCATTTTTGTTTATGAATAGAATTAACTTAAATAAATTAGAGAGAAACATTACAATTGAATCAATTAACCATCTATTGTGGTTGATTCATCTTTGACTAAACCTTGACTGATTAGTTCTCTCATTTACCTATGTAGTGATTTATTTGAGGTGGACATAGTTGCATGGTTCTCTCTCTTTTCGTGCTTAGTTATTTGTATTATTACATTGCACAATTATCACTAAATTCATGAGGATTTGGGCATTTTTCCTTCCCATATCAAGATATTTCATAGCTACATAAGTTTTGTGCATGATCATTGTAACCCTCTAATGTTTCACTAAGGAAGAATCATCTTAAACAAGTTACAAGGGCAACTTGTATTTCACCAACTACTTAACTCTTAATGGATATGTTTTAAGGGTAAAAGGGGTAGAATATCCTATGCAAAAGGATGGATAAAACTATTCTTGAGGAAACCAATTAATAAAAAACTTAGATAAATGAATATTATAAATTAAAATGTTGAGTTATGATAAATATGGAAATTACACTCAAAACAATAGTTTGATTGCAAAAACATGAATAAAAGAGAACAATTAGCTTATCTAAAAATGAAAAATTATATTTGAGAAGTATATGTGTGGAAAAAAATAGGGATAATATTAGGATCCATTCATTATATTATGTAAATATTATTTTTAGAGGCCTATACACTTTCATCGACTTGTGCACACTTGTGTCAATGCTTCTATCATGATCTCAATGTAACTATACTATAGATAATATTCATTGTATTGTGAAGTAACCACATGGAGCCTTATACATTTTTATTTATGTGTTTTATTCATGGACATAAGGTTTGGATGATTGTGTATGGATTAAACCCCATCTCTTTACCTTAGGTCTTTGTACCTTGCCAAAAATAAGTTAATTGGCTCACAGTGTCAATTTGACCTCAAGGATTCCTTTGTCAATGCGTGATACCTACATATAAAATACTCCAAGGATGGACTTATACTTATGTATTTCTACCATTAGTGTTGGTTTGTGTGTGTATAAGGGTGAAATATACTATATGCAAAATCATGCAATGATCTAACTTGTAATTTGAAAAATACTGTTCATAAGTTATTCTCTGAATGATTCAAATTTTCAATACAATTGATCCTATGATTTATATGAAAATAGGGAAGAATAGGGTAGTAAAATTTAGCTATGAAATTGATTGAGCGAACTTCACTAGGTGCTTAAGTAGTATTTTATAGATGAATAATGAGTAAGCTTATATTTGTATTTATGCCACATCTTTTGAAAATGTCTTACTATAGGGTTCAATAATACAAATGGAGTGACCCATAAGATTTGAAAATTAGAATGATTTTTGAGAACTAGGAACTTTCTAAGAATTTGAACAAATTCATTGTTGCAAGTGTCCCTATGTGGGATTAAAGTGTTCGATAGGTTAGGAATTTTTTTAGGACATAAAACTAAAAGTAAATGATATATATTAATTTTTAGGCTTTTTATACAATGCAATAAATCTAGGTCATAAGAACTGATAGGGTTAGGCCATAATAATAAATTTATCCCACATTTGTATAATATCAACACTTATAAATCACATCAAAACTGATAGGGTTAGGCCATAATAATAAATTTATCCCATATTTGTATAATATCAACACTTAAACATCACAATATGACATATATTTATTTATGGATTTAAATGGGATATATACAATAGATATAAATAAAAATATATAGCTCAATGAGCCCCTATAAATAAGGAGTCAAGGATATCACCTAATCCCAAAAATATTTCAAATTTATCTCCTACTATCTCTCCCTCAAACCTATTCTTTCTCACTCACCTAGAATAACTACGTAAGTTGTGACTAAAACTCACTCACATAATAATATATTATTATACATGTATTATTATTAAATGAGTTGATAGTTCCTATTAATAATAATATTACAAACAAATATAATGTGAGAACTAAAATTGGGCTATTCCTAACACATAAGATATGTAATTAGGCATAGTGAGATGGTGAATGTCAGCCTTCAAACAAAAATAAGGCTTAGAACTAGAGGATAGATCACTAGTAGGTATTTATCAAGTATACAAGACTAATATGCTATATAAATCATATTTTAGTATCTACATTCCCCCTCCCCCAATATAGTAATGCATATATGTCAAATTACTAGGTTAAAGGAAATAAATGCATTCCTAGGTGTGTATAACACACCTTGCCTTTATTTGAGCCCAATTTGAGTATTTTATTAGTGTATGACATATAACCAAGAGCATGTTACAATATAGATCAGTGCATATAATCTAACATTTGATATAATTAAAAATCTTAAAAATAAAGAGAGTAAGGAAGGAGTAAACATGTGTATTGATGTAACCATGTTGCCCTTTGGTATTTAAACTTGGTAAATATGCTTCATTATAAAACATTTTATTTATGAGAGGTTTAAAATTTAATCCTAGATATTTTATGAGGGATATTAATAGGTAATTATTCACACAATCTAGTGTAAGGGTGAGTTATGACATGACCATTGAGATCATTAAATCTCAATCACCCAACTCACATAACAATAAAATAAAATCCAAGTCAAGTGGTATAACCAGAAAAATTTATAAAATGGGAAAAGTGTTAAGCTATTAATTGTATTGAATATTAACCACAATACTAAAGGAGAACCAATTGTTGCAAATAAAAAGGACTCAAAATGGTGCTTCTTGATAAAATTGTACTTTTTGGTAAAGTATTGATGCTTCTTGGTAAATAAGTTTGAATAAGTGTGAATATGTATTTACAATTTTTTGTGCACTTTCATGGCATATACACCTGTAATGTGTCTCAATATGAATTATCTATCAAAATTTAACCTCTACTTTGTAACTATGTATAATATTTGTCATAAATATGGGAAACTATATTTTAAAATTTGTGAAAATTAGTGCAATGTATAGATTATGTTTCAAGTGTATATCTAAATCATGTAAACTATAATGAGATTCTAGAAATTATGATAATTGTATAAGTGTGGAGGTCATGTCTTTATGACATAACCCCAATGATATGCCCATTTTTGAGGTGAGGGAAATGGAATCTAGAAGTTACATTACCTCAAAAGGATAAGATAACTATATGTTCTATTTATGAATCATGTAGTATATATGAGTAGCATGTCTAAATATATATATATATATATATATATATATATATATATAAGTGAAACTCATAGTATGTGATCATAAAAATACCTTCGATGCATGATATGTATCATGGCAATATTTAGAAAGTAGTAATGTGTCACATCTTGATTTTTCTCTATAATGAATAACCTATTTGATCCATGGATTATTATGGTTGATTAGTTGATTAAATAATATTTGATTAAGCTTATGTCATATGATGATTATGGGATAGTTATGTGTTGCTTAATTTACATGATTAGTTTGCTAAGAGCTATCCATACTTTTATATTCTATACATTGTGATTATATTTCTTAATTATATAATATTATTTTATGGATATAATGATGTTTTAATATAAATACCTTTATTGTTGTGATGTGGATGTAGGATAGATTCTTCCCTCAGAGTGTGATGGAGGGAGAGCATCATTGGAGAGGGTGGTTTAGATGGAGACATTGGGGAATGATATAGAATGAATCTAAAAATCTTTGCACACACCACATTTGTATTTCATGATTGTGTGATTAGATTA
>JARHVA010001249.1:2925000-2982500 GCA_037957365.1 Torreya grandis | reverse complement strand
ATACTAGTTTTTACATATATGTGTTAGTAAAAATGATTTTTTTCATAGCATTTCAAGTACACTATGAAATATGTAAATATTAGCATATGAATGTGTAATCATTAGTATATAATATCAACATGATAATGTATAAATAATCATAAAGTAATGTAACCTAAATTAATCATTATCAAAGAAGGTAGATTCCCCCAATGTAGTATATCACAAGGGAAAAAGAAAGGTATTACATCTATATGTGTGAGTATCATGGGTCTGGTGTATGCCTATATCACACTCAAGTATGTGTTAAACTTATATGTGTATATACATGATATGTTGTCCACTAACATAAAGTAAACAACATAGATGCTAAGGATCTAGTAAACATATAAATGTTAAATATTTTTTATTTCTAATTTTATTTGAATATTTTTGTATTTTTTTGAATATTTGAATATTTGAATTTTTGGAATATTTGTATGCTCATAGGTATGTCCAAAATTAGGATATGGTACATCAAACTAGTGATACTACTAAGGATCATGTATAAGTGTCATATATAGAAATATAGAATATGTGGTACTCTGAATATGTATCATAGGACTCTATGGTCATGAAGAGGTAATATAAGTAGTAGGGGTTTTGGTAACCCATTATTTAGTTATCCATGGTTTATTCAGTGAAAGTGTAATTGGAACATGTTTATGTGTGATTAGAAACTAGGTGGACTATGTATAAATATATGAAGATTCCATGGATCCACTACGTAAATAGTATCTCAAGAATGGGCCACCTAGGAAATGGGATTGCCTATTTCTTACCCTTTCATAGATTATTAGACTTAATAGGTTGTATAATTAGTTTTCTAGGAATAAACTTATCTTGTTTAAGTGAATGCTCATATGGTATTCTAAGAACTATTACTACCTTATTGGTATAAATGTATTTAATATACCCATGCACTATGGAAGCTATCACATGAACTTTATTTATATTTTTATGTATCCAAGGTCATCCAAATAACATATCAAAGATTACTGAATATGGTATAATTGAAAAGGTAGTGACCATGCATGTTAGACCAGATTATAAAGGTAAATCAATCTCTCCGTTAACATGTTGTGATGTCTCACCGAATCTCTAACCATTTTGGTAAAAGGGTATAAATCACCATGTGTATATCCTAAATATGTGAGTATCATCATGGTACATGCATTCTCACTATCACTATTATCAGTCATAACATTACGTATGGGCTGATGATCAAGGTATTCTCAAATAAATAACAAATAAAGATCTGAGTCATCATCTAAAAGTTCACTATCATCAAGTGAAATAGATATTTGAACCATAAGAGGTATTATTCATGTATAAGTGTAAATAATCTCATATAAAGGGTAACCTTCATGTGATGGATGAGGAAGTGCATTATATTCCATTTGCATTTCTGAACCTTTCTTATAATGATCTTGTAATGAATTGTTAAATATATTTTGGTTCTGATGGTCACTAGTTTATGAATTTAAATCCTTTGGAGGATCATCAAAGGCAATTTATTGGTTATCAATAATATATTGTATCTTATATTTGAAGGTATAACATTTATTTGTATAATGCCTTCGGCTTTAATGATAGTCACAATATGCATTAACATCATATCCTTTTAGTAGAGGTCAACTCATATCAACCTCTATGTGAGGAGGGAGAGCTATGAGATGACACTTCATAAGATTATTAAGTATTAAAGCTAAATACTTAAGTAATCATGTAAGTTTTCACTTATGGAAATTAGATAAGATGAACTAATTAAGTTTTTATGACACTATGTTAACATTTATGGTGATTTTTATTTTAAGTTATGTAGGTTTTATCTTGTAGCTTAGTTTGATATGAAACTTGGTACTATATGTAGTTGGTGTGTTTTCTACATACTTAATCTTTTTCAAGGAAATAATTTTAATTTTATGATATTGAAAAATGTGTCATAAGTCATCAAAATATTTAAACTTATTGAAAATAATGGACCCATGTAATGAGGAAAGTAAAATTTGATTAAAGATGTCTTAAAGATCTTTATCTGTCATTGGATTTATCATTTTGGTCAACATTATTTTGTATCTCAAAACATATTCCTTTATGGATTCTTTGGTTCCTTATTTCATCATAGAATTTTGTGCATAAAACATCTTTTCAATGATGTTGATAGATAAATAAGCTATAAATTGATCCACTAGGGGTTTCAATGCTCTCATTGATTGGGTTGGAAAGTCATAAAACAATGTTTAAGCATAGTAATTTAGGCTTATTGGAAATAATTTGGTCAAAATTTTATCATTTTAAGCATAAAAATAGAATTCTACATAGAAATATCAGAGAGGTTGTTCAGGATCACCCTTGCCATCATAAAATGTGAACATTGATTCAATAAAACTAGCTGATAAAGGATACATAGATATCTTAGGTGATAGAGGATAGTGTAATACATTTTGTGGATTAATAACATTATTTGTTTTCAAAAAAAATTTCAGTGTCAGTAACTTTAGCTTTCAAATTTTTTATAACTTGGACAAGAGATTGCACTGTAGACCCATTGGGATTAACATTTGATATTTGAAAAGTCACCAAAGGGGATAAAAATACCACTTCTGTTGATGTAAGAATTAAAACTAGTAATTGGGTTGAAGTATTCATTATCCCCATGGTATATGTATCAAATATCAGAGGATTCACCAAGGTCTGAATAATGAGGATGCACGAGTCATGATTGCATGGGATGAAGCAAGTGAATACCACTAAATGCTAAAGTAAATGAAATCAAATAAAAGACAATTGCATAGACAATTTGGAGAAAATCAAATATTCCATTAATATGAGATGGCCATAATGAAGAATACATATAGGAGAGCTAGTAAGTAACTCCTCCACAAATAGTGGTCAAAGCACCCCAAGAATAAACTATAACTCCTCCAAAAAAATGGTGAAAAGGTGCTAAGAATAGAGAACTAACACCCATACCTAGAATAGCTAGTCAAAAGAGTTACTTATGACATTCCTATGACACATCTATGACACACATCTCCATATAAGCTAGCCTATCCCATGAATGTAGGAAAACTCCATGTATGCACAAATATATAATATTCCCTAATTAAATAATTAGGGAAAAAATAAAAACTTACACTAAAACCCCCCCATAAATGCAACTTAGGTGGGTAGTGTGGAAATATAAAATGGGTCCTAGAAACTAGGCTTGATGAGGTACCCATATACAAAAGCAATCTCCCATAAGATAGAGAAAAGGAGAAAACCCGTAGGAAAAAACTCCCCCGCAAAAGAGAGACATAAATAAAAGAGAAAGATAGAAGGCCCCCCCTAAAGATGCAAGTTCATGCTCAAAATATGTCGGACTCAGCTGAGAATGTGTCTTAGAGCAATCAGTGTAAGACTTTAAGCAAACAGGATGTCAAACTCAGCTGAAAATGCATCTTGGGAGACCCAAATTTTAGGTACTTTAGAAACTAGTGCATTTTTAACAAATAATAAGCCTAAGATGTGGAGAATTGAAATACAAACACTTTTACAAAAAATGGCACCCGAATCTGAGCTACCATTTGTAAGATATTAAAGATTTAATTTCCCATAAACTAGTGTTTTTGCAAAAAAAATAACACTAAAACATTAAAAAATGCCTATTTTGAGAGAGAAAGTGGCCTTCCAACCACTCACTAGACTCAACACAAAGCAAGAAATCTAAAAGAGGTCTTTGTGAGGGGGAATTGGCCTCCTGTCAACCCAAGCCTCACCCTTCATCTTCGACAATTGAATATACAAGCTTTAAAAAAACTCAAATATTGCTCAATCAAAGAACCCCCCCCCAAAAAAAAAATGATTTGACACTTTATATTAGTGTGTTTACAACTGCCACTAGCAAGAAATACTAAGTGATCTTGATTTCAATGCATTACAAAACCCTCATGAAGAGCATATGTTGAAAATACAACTTCAGCATAATATCCAGAGAAATAAATAGCACCACTACGATCTACTCAAAAAAATCATGGACTTTCAAAAAAAGAATCGTCTCAATACGAGGGCTTATGTGAAAGTTATGATCCTCTGAAGTTCCCAAAATAAGAACTATGCAATGTCACGATTGAGAATCTGCTATTTCTGAAAAATCTTAGCATCAAAATCAAAAAAAGTCTACATAAGTGCATAGAGCATGAAAAAAATAGCCAAAATAAAAAAAAGAATTGTGGGAAAAGGAGTCCGTATGAGCAAGAATGGAGCATTTGAAAACTACCTTCAAAATTGCAACTACCAACGGAAAGGGGTCTTATTGTAGGTTTCTGAGCACATTTTTACAAAGTATATAAAATGTATGAAAAAATTGAAAGATACCTAGATAGTTTTTCTAGGCTACAAACAAAACCTAGAAGGCATTTTTCTTGCTAATGTATAGAAGATGTAGATCTAGTGTAAAATAGATGCCTTTAGTTGGAAAAAATGACCCTAGCAACCAAAAAATGGCATGCAAAGGTAGAATCAGCTACCAAGAGATTGTAAAGGCATGTGACAACCTGCAATTCTGATTAAAACACAAAATATTCAAGTTGATTGATAGAAATAAGATTATTAGATCTTACAAAATCCTACCTGCATGTATATGGAGAGACCAAACAAGCCATGGAAGGAACAAGAGCATGGAGAACTAGCAATATCTCCCAAAAATTTTCAAATTTCATAGAAAAATGCCTTAACAAAGCTCTAGATTTCAATGAAAGCAATATCAAAATAGACAACCAGTTACCAGGTGGCTCTGATACCATATCAGAGGATTTACCAAGGTCTGAATAATGAGGATGCACGAGTCATGGTTGCATGGGATGAAGTAAGTGAATACCACAAAATGTTAAAGTAAATGAAATCAAACAAAAGACAATTGCATAGACATTTTGAGAAAAGTCAATATTCCATTAACATGAGATGGCCATAATGAAGAATACATATAGGAGAGCTAGTAACTCCTCCATAAATGGTGGTCAAAGCACCCCAAGAATAGACTATAACTCCTCCACAAAAGGTGGTGACAAGGTGCTAAGAATAGAGAAGTAACTCCCATACCTAGAATAACTGGTCAAAGGAGTTACTTATGACATTCCTATGACACATCTATGACACACATCTCCACATAAGCTAGCCTATCCCACGAATGTAGGAAAACTCCATGTATGCATAAATATATAATATTCCCTAATTAAATAATTAGAGAAAAATAAAAACCTACACTAACATCAAAGAGGTATTTGGTCCTATGGGACTAATGGTTTTAATACATTATCTATTCCCCCACTAGATGTAGGAATAAATTATGTGCTCAAAGGGAGGGATAATTGATTTATGTCTTTTAATATTTTATCTTCCAATAAGGTTTAAAGGATCTTGTGTATACAATAAATATTATTATGAATATGCTCTAAAAATAATGCAATATATTTAACTTGTTATTTGTCAAATTGTTCATTTTCATTATGATCATGTGTTTCATTATCCTCATGATCAGATTCATCTTCTATGAGATTTTTTTTAGTATGTAGTTCATTGTCATTTTAGCACTATCATTATTAGTGGAATTTGACATGGTATTATCTTGAGACATTTTAGATTGCCCAAGAAAGTCTAAAGATGTGTAATAAAAACACTACCTAATCTAGGGATATGCCTAGGTTACATACAAATGATAAAACAAATGTGAACAAGTACAAGTAAAATCCATAAGATGATGAAAACCCTATTGCAAACTAGGATTTACATGAGAATAACCAAAGGTTAGGTTCACCAAATGTTTAACCCATTTTGGATATGTTTTTAAGGGTTATGTGGGTACAATAGCTTATGCACAAGGATGAATTAAAATATTCTAGAGTAGGCTAATTGATTAAAAACTTAGATAAATGAATATTTTGAATTAAATTATTGAGTTATTTTAAATATGGAAAGTACACTCAAAATAGTAGTTTTATATCATAAAAATGAAGAGATTATATTTAGCTTATTTACAAATGTACAAATAGATTTGAGAAGTACAAAGGTAAAAATAGGCAAGGACAAGATAGAAATCTAATCATCATATTTTAGAATTTTTTTTGGAGGCTTGGACTTGTGTCAACATGTAGACTCTTATGTCGATGCTTCTATCCTAATATCAACACAACTTCCATTTATTAAATATTCATTATATTACAAAGTGGCCATATGTAACCTTATGGGTTTTCAACCACCTTTATTTTGATGTATTTTATTCATGTGGACAAGATATTAATGACTGCGTATGGATCAAACCCTAGTTCTTCATCTTATGTCTTTGTACCTTGCCGAAAATAGGTTAACGGGATCATAATGTTGAGCTAACATCAAGGGCCCCTCTATCAATGATCACTACTTACATAGATAATACTCCGAGGAGGGGATAAAACTCATGTAGTTCTCCCCTAGATGTTGGCTTATGTGTGCATAAGGGTGATATATACTATATGAAAATACAAGAAATGATCTAGATTGTAACTTTATAAATACTAATTAGGGGCTATTATTTGAGTTGTTTAGACTTATAATATTACTAATCTTATTAATGATATAAAAATAGGGAAGTATAACTCATTTTTTAAATGGATTAAGTGAGCTTGAATAGGTGCTTGCTTGGTATTTTCTAAAAAAATAATGATTAGGCTTAAATTTGTATTTATACCACACCTTTTGAAAATATATCATGGTAGGGTTCAATAAGATAAATGGGTTGACTCATAAGGTTCAAAATATTAAAAAATTAGATGAATTTTGAGGATTGAACACTTGGTAAGAATCTAGACATTTTCATCAATGTAAGTATCCCTGTGTTGGATGCAAGTGTCTAATAGGCTAGGAAGTTACCAAAGATATGATATATATATATATATATATATATGAGATAAATAATTAGGTAGTAAGATAGTAAATGTTTTTACGAATGGTGAACAAGCATTCCAACTCAATATTTAAATAAAATTACAAAAAAATATCAAACAAATGAAGCTAAATATAATTTATTTCAAAAAAATGCAAGTCAAGTGTTATTAAAAAAAAAGATATCCTAGTACAAAGAAATGCCCTTGCATATTTAGGCAAAGCAAAACATAGAACTAACCTAACTCACTAATGTGGGATAAATCCTCACATAAGACAAACTCATAAAATGATGAAATAGCTAGATAATACACTATAAAACATGAGAAATACATGAAATACATACTCTAACACCTCCCTCCCTTCCCCCCCCCCCCCCCCCCAAGTGAATCTAGAGGCTAACAATAGCCAAAAAATTAATAATGGTATATCCATAGTATGAGTATCCATGTATAATGTGTATCCATGAAATGAAGAAATAAGATGTCCTCCTAAACATCCCTAAGGATAAATTTTGAAACCCCAAGAATGCCATGTAATTCAAGTAAACAAGGTGATATAAAAGGCTTTATGAAGATGTCGGTAACCTGTTATTGGGTCAAAATATACTTCAAACTAAAAACTCCATCTTGAATGTGTTGATGAATAAAGTGCATATGTACCTCAATGTGCTTGGTATAATCATGCTCAATTGGGTTATGAGATATGTGAATTGCACTTTGGTTGTCACACCAAAGTATAGTGGTTGAATCCTATGTGAAACCAAACTCTATTAATAATTGATGAAGCCAAAGAATTTGCTAGCATGTTGTAATCGATGCCCTGTAATTAACATCTATAGCTAAAAGTGCAAGAGCTTACTGATTCTTATACAACCAAGTAATAGGTTAAGATCCAAGACAAAATATGTATCCATAAGTGGACTGCTTATCATCAAGAGATCCTACTAAATCTGAATCACTATATCCAACCAACTAAGTTGAACCCCTAGTGTAGTTTAATACAAAATGAGTAGTGCCTCATAGATATTACAAAATATTCATAGTAGCCTACCAGTGATAGTCATGAGGTTCATGGGAAAGCCTATATACAGGCCTAACTATAATGGAATGTTAGGGTGAGTATGGGTCAAATACATAACACTCCTAGCCATCTACCTATATAATATAATATCACAAAGTGGATTGGTACAATAGGTAGCACAAGTAACTCTAGATTAAAAATGAGAAGGACTTGGCTTGTAATTATCCATGCCAAAATCTTAAATAAGAATAAGGGTATTCTTCTACTAACTCAAATAAATCCCTGTATCTAACTATGAAATATGTAAACCAAGGAAGAAATTCAAAAGGCCAAGATCTATCATGTCAAACTATGCTAAAATTACCTATTGAATAGTCTAAATTTGAGATGAGGAGTTACCTATGAGAAGTAAAACATCAACATATAAGACATTTATAACAATGTCTTCCTCAATACATTGAATATACACTATGGGATTAGAGTGGCAATGAACAAAGCTAATCGAGAAAATAAATACATCCATCTTCTTATACAAATCTTGAGTGTCCTATTTGAGACCATAAAGAGACCTCTTAAGTTGATAAACAAGAGAATAATCATGAAAAAACCCAACATGATGCCCCATATATATTTCCTCATGCAAGTATCCATGTAAGAAAGCACTCTTAACATCCATCTGATACACTAGGAAATGCTATGATGTAGCAAGAGAAAGTAAAATGCAATATGAATCCATCTTGGTAATGGGTAAAAAAGTCTTAGAGTATTCTATATATTCAACCTATGATAGCCTCTTTTCAATAACATGAACCTTATACTTTTCAATCGACCTATTATCTACATACTTGGTGTAATAAATCTACTTTCACTTAACCAAATTTATTCCATTAAGAAGAGTGACCAAATCCTAAGTGTGATTCTTCATCAATTAATAATACTCATCTGTGATCACATCATCCCACTCTTGTATCCCATGATCCTTTTAAAAAGATTATGGATCCCTAGAGAATGCCTAACACAAAATTCTAGTACTCATAAAATGTTCACAACTATGTCAAGTAGGTGGAATATCTTGAATGAAATATGCTACCTCAAAAACTATAGTATGAGTCCACCTAGGCATAGTGAAAACATTAGTGTGAATAGTATTCTCATCCTATATATAACCTCCTCAATAATATCTTGAACTAGCTCCTCTGAGAATGAATCCTTGGGAGGAGGTGAATCATCAAAATAAGAAGAAGAATGCAAGGAATAAGATGCAAGGTCATGAGATGTGAAGTTATCTTGAAACTATACAAGTGTTCAAAAATGTATGTCATGAGTATGCCTCAATAAATTATCAGTGAAAGTAGGTGCATAATTATCTCCATTGAAAGGAGTAAGAAATACCATCAAATCATTATGCACAAGCTCAAGTGATGAAGAAGCTCTCATGGACATACCCTTAGGAAATTGATCCTAGTGTTGTTTCCATAATTCACATCTAGGACAAAATCCATCAAGACACGAAACTATAAGAATAACCTTTACCATATTGTGATTACTTAGGTCCTTCAAATATCAATAGTTTAGGTGTCCAAAACTCTCATGCAAAAGTTGACTCTCAGAATTTACATGAGAAACCAAACACATCCCTATAGGAGTATCAACAAAACCATAAAAATAATAGAGTTTATAACTATGATCAATAACACCCTATGCAATAAGTGTGTGTGGCTCTAACAAAGCTCAAACTTTAGCATCCTATAGTGTGAAAGTCATGGTCTTTCCCTAACTAGAATGGCAAATCTAATAAATTGATAGTATATTGGTGGTAATATTTAGAACATATAATTCATCATTGATGTAGCCACCATCTAGTTTTATATCATCCTTAACATTAATATAAATGAAGGAATAATCTCCAACCTCAATGTTGAATGTAGAATTCAGACCAAGAGATACAAATGATTCCTTAGAAGAAATGATATGGTGTGAAGCACCAAAATATAAAACCCAACTATCTAAAATGGGTAACTATGATCTCTCAAAAAAATTAAGTGCTTTCCCATGATCATGAGATGGTGAAGGAGTGGATATATAAATATTATGTTTCCTAATGACATCCTCTAAGTCTTATATTCTCTTTAAACACCTAGACTCTTCATGACTAGTCCCCCCCATAATACGAGCAAGATATGTTAGACTTATTCTTGAATTTGGAAGAAGATTTGGGTTTATATGTGTTAAATTTGGACCTAGGTTCATTTTGAGATGTAGGAGGAGTGTTCCTTGTTCTTAGGATGTGATGAAACTAATGATTTTTAAGAGGTAGAAAACTTAAGGTGAGATAATTTAGATTCTTCTCTAGTAAGTATCTCACAAAACAACTCTATATATGGCATTTTAAATGAAGCACCTAAGGCATCCATATTATATAAAAACATAGAAATAAAGATTTGGAATGGACCACTCAACTTATACAAAAAAAATTACACACACTCTTCATTCTTTTTATCTTATACACTCCCCTTCAACTATGTCAACAAATGATTAAACATAGTGAGGTAATCTACAATGGAGGCAAAGTCATCTAGATTGAGTGAAGTAAGCTACACTTCAAGCTACATGGGTCTCAAGTGATCTACTTTCCTAAATAAAACATTTAGCATATCCCATAATTTTAATTGAGAATCACACCCATCTAAATGAAACAAAATTATTTCACTCACATAACCCCCAATCAAAACCATAACTCTTCAAACTTACATTGGTGCTGAAAATTTTCAATTTTATGTGTAAATTGTGGTTGAGTTTTATTCATTAGGGATGATAATCCTTTGAGCATTATGATTTTTTCTATTTGAGGTCTCCATGCATTGTAATCAAAATATCACACTTATTAATACCAAAATAATAATCCATGCTAATGAATCACCAAAGAATAGAAAAAATACAAAAAGGTGTACAAAATTGGCACCAAGACAAACCCTCTAAAAGATTATATTTAGGACCCTCCCCTCCCCCCCCCCCCCTCCCCCTCAATTTGGCACTTTATAAAATTAGTGCATTTTTAAAAATTAATGACAACGATAGATGGATAATCTAAAACCATGAAATTTTGAAAAATATAACTCAAATTTGATATGTAGTTCAAAAGTTATAGGTGTTATGATTTCATGTAAAATGGGTCAAAACACTAAAAAAACACTACAAAATAATTTTTTTGACCAAATCAAAAAAGATCATAGTCATCCAACCACTATTTTGAACCATAATTGAACTATAGACTAAAAAATACCAACCAAAGTGAAAAAATATCCTCCTAATTACCTCAATATGTGTGTAAGTGAAGTTTGCTATGTCTTGAGGAAAAAAATCAACTTGTAAAAGAAAAAAATGAATAAAAATAGCCATGTTTATGGGAGGAAAATTAAAAATACTATTTTATTTAGTTTTGATCTCAACTCCAATTCATTAGATCCAACCTCCATGCCTTCTCATCCCTTAGATAACATGCTACCACAAATCCAAGAACTATATAAAAAAGTGCATATCTAAAAAATAATGTAGTAGTCTCAAAATCCATCACCACCTCAACAAAAGTGTAGATTATTCTCCTCCATGCAATCCTCTTCTTCTAGCATCCAACCTCTTTTTTCTCTCTTCAATGCCAAAATGAGAAAATCTAAAAAAAAAAAAGGAAAATCCAATTCCCATCCAAAGTACTATTATGCCTCCTTTACATATCAACACCTCTATCACAAAAATGCCTTAAAGAATAAGGAATTTTTTGAGTATTTATAACATAGTGAAAAATAAGATGCCTAATATCACAAAAATGTAGATCCAACACCTTGTTTCTAGAAAATAAAACACCTTTAGTAAATAGTTTCAATGTAATAAGAGAAAACAAAATATCACCCTGTAGATTAAAACACAAAGGCAAAGTGAGAGAGTGAAGATCTAAGAAAAACAAACAAGTCTAATCTTGCTTTTTGATTGAAGATGCCTTGCCTAAAAAAGTATAGATCTAAAAATGAAAAAAAGAAATGCCTAGCTCAAGATTTTAATGCCTCTCTCCTTAGTTGATATCTTGGAGATTCTAATGCCTCACTGAAGGAAATGATGAATGATTTGGAACATGTATAATAAGGATGCACAGGTAGAAATAATGCTTCAGATCAAGAAGATAACAAAATCTTCAAAATCAAAATCTTCAAAAAGTCTTTCAAAATGGTGCCTCTTTTGAAACCTAATACTTTTCCAATAGGGATTTCTCTTTCCTCAAAGTAAATCAATGCCCTACTTACTCTCTAGTTTTCCTCCAATAATTAAATGACACAATTTCTTCAAAGCTTTAATAAAAGTGTTAGATCTGTAAGAGGGGAAAAAAGGCTGAGAGTGATAAGGGAAATTGTAGTGGTAAGGGAAATTTCAGAAGTAAAATTCAATAATATAGATGGGAACAACACATCAAAGCTCTCATAACATGTTATGAATGGTGAATAATCATTCCAACCCAAAATTCATAAGTGTTTACAACAAAAAAATACATAAATGAAGATGTAAACAATTGATTATAAAATAATGCAAGTCAAGTGTTATTCAAAAATAAGATATGCTAGTACAAATAAAGGCCCTTGCATATGTAGTCAAGGCAAAACATAGAAGTAGCTTAACTACCCAATGTGGGATAAATCCTCACATAAGACAAAATCACAAAAGGATGAAATATCTAGTTAATACATTATAAAATATGAGAAATACATGAAATACATACTCTAACAAATACGAGCCTTTTAGGAATAGGAATGTCTAGAACTGAAAGGTAGAACCTTGATAGGTATTTGACAAGTATACAAGATTAAAATGTTATATAAATTAGATTATAGTATCTAAACCAAAACCTAGGTGTAATCTAACCCTTTCACTTTCAATTTTCAATTTTAGATATCTGATTTCACTTATGGACATTGACAACTTCATTTTTCTTGTAGGTTTGCATAGAGTAAAACTATATGTTTGAGGCACATCCCAAAAATAAAAGTGTGTTATACAAACTCACGTAAATTTTATCCTTCTACTCAAATATAATACTATAATTAAAGTGGGGCCTTTATAGATACTAAAATTTAGTCTGTGATACTTGACAATAACAATCTTGACATACATATACCACACATGACTTGAGCACACAAAGAGAGTCAGAAATTTCAATCCTCTCACACTTATAAGTTATATTACGATTCAAAAATTTTGTCATACAATTACAAACCTATAGACATCTCTAGATTCTTAGTTTAGTCCACCTCTACATGGGTTAGTTACACTAGTTATGGTTGTTATGGCCAGTCGATAATGACTTGAGTTGGTCAGAATTGACCCACTCCTAGCAATGACTATTTTCTAAAATCAAACCCATCCTTAGGGTCATCTTATAAGTCTATTGTTTCAATGGTGTGAGGAATTATTAAATTAGATCTATATATAAATAAATAAAGGTCTTATTCAAAAGTGACTTGGAAGTCATTTGTTATACATTTATACACCATCACACACTGAGAAAATTTACATTATTCTTCTCCATTTGCACACTAGTCACTAGGATTAGGCACAAAACAAGTCTAAAGCACTCAAATTCCAAGTCCAAAAAATCATTTACAAATACTTTTAGATACCCATATTTGGTAAAAACAAAGTTTAATAACATGTTTTATAACCTTTTGCATATATAAATATTTTGACTAAGAGTTAGGTATCTAGTGTGTGGTCTCTTATTATCCTCTTTGGTTCAATCTTATTTCACTTCTTTTGTTTTCCCCTATGAGACTATATGTTTTAAATTGTATTTTATATAGTATATCGTAAGGATCCCCACATGTGTTTTTTTATCCCTATGTTTTTAGTCTTTAGACACCTACATCTGTGTTGGACATTTGTATTGACAGAAGTGTTTAATTATGATACAAATGTCTAGATTTATCCTTTTATCATTATTTTATCTTTTACTTGGTGACCATTTGTTTTGTTTCCTTTATTCATCTTATTGTCAAATTTTCACATGCCACTAGGGCCTAATTCAAAATCAAGAGATTCATATTATAGAAAGGTTATGGTCTAATTATACTATCTATCATTATGATTAAGTGAGTTTCTAATAACAAAATACATTACATTCCAAGTTATCAAATTGAACTATAATACTATAGTAAATATCTGAAGCACTCAAAAGGTCACTACACTCTTACATTTTTTTACCAAGGATTTATATAGGAGAGAGAATGTATAGTTACATTATTATAATTCCACACACATGCCTAGCATGAAGAACTACACATGAGTCTATGGCCCTCTTTGGAGTATTGGATATGTAGGCAACACTTAACAATATCTGGGGTTGTTAGGGTTAGCTTGACTCATGTGCTAACCCAATTTTAACATGTTATAAGAGGTCAAAGTACAAGAATATTAGGGTTATGCTTATTATTTGGATCTATCACATAGACATACATATTTTGAGGCACCAAATAGGAATATAGGTGATAATACAAGTCTGATAGAAGGTTTGATCACCCCTATGTGTTGTTTAGGCTATGCACCTACATCAAAGTTGGACATCTACATTGACACAACCCTCTACAATCAATAAAAGTGTCATGTAGGTGAAATTATTCAAAAAAATAGAGTGACCAAATTTATAGACATAATTAATGCCCTAAGGTGATTCTAGATCAGCATCATAACCCAAATCCAAATTCTATATGAGATAAAATCTATTTATACATGTGCTACATTGTATTTAAATATATATATTATACATTCTAAATAAGATAAATTTGTATTATTAATAACATTTTTAATGTGAATTTTAATATATTATTACTCCATTCAAATAGTTTTATTTACTTAAATGTGTCTGTGTAAAACCCTAAATAGCATAAACTATTTTGGTGAACATGACCTTTATTTATTAAACCAAACCCTAGTTTAGGGTTTTTACTCTTTTCAAAGTTTATTTTAGGTTTATTTATTTATATGTTAAATGTAATTTCTTACCTGGGCATCACTTAAGGAATGCTCGTTTATATATTTTCTCTAAGTGTTTTTATTACACTCTTTGTGTTTGGGTGAAAAGTTAAAGTTATCATGGATTTTCTTACATAAGGACCCAAAAAGCCCTACTCTCTAGATTACTTCTTAAATGTTCATTATGATCAATGTATTTCTTATTAAGATCTTAAGGAAAGTCAAAAATATGATAATACCTCTTATTCTATTTGTAACTATGACACTAAAAGAACTAATGATGAAAATACAAATGAAAATAAACATGGTAATGATCATAGTATGATATATGTAGTCATATAAAATGTCCAAATTGGTAGTTTGAGTGTGGATTGTGACACACAATCCATAGGTCCTTTATGCATGCTCTTGTGATCCTTCTAGACACCTTTTTTCTCATTTTCAGTCATTCGTAGCTTTCTAGATGATCATTCCAACTAAGTCAGACTCTATTTCCTAGGTGAATCCTATCCCCTTAGGTCTTAAGCATGTAGGATAAGATCACCATAACTAGACTATAAAATCAAACCCTAGGGTGTCCCACTTTTAGTGTTCCTACCCAATCATAATTTGATCCCAAATGGTCAATTTCATCCAATTCATATCCTTCATCATGTCAGCCTAACATGAATACATCTAACCCATGATTAATTATTTCATATAAAATCCCATCTAAATTTCATTTACAAAGGGAGGTGACAAATATTACAAAGCAAGCAAGAATACAAGCAAACTACTAAGGCAAATTTCCCTATTATCTATATACAATCACCTAACATAGCTAATAACATATTTAAACCCTCAGACCAGTCCCTATCCACCTAAAGCACTCTCAATTTAGCATTTTTGCATCTGTATCACACTATTTCACAAAGCAAATCAGGTGGGAAAACTAAATATGGCTTGATCCCTCTTCAAAGTATTGGTATGTAAGTAGTGTGCACACATAAAGGGTGTGGATCACATTTTCAATTCATCTTACGCACACTAACCCCCCTTTTTCAAGTGATTCAATCCCATTTTATAAAGCATGATTGAGAGTTAGTGTTTGGAGAGTAAAATAGCTCTATAGCAAGTTTTATCCACATTCAACATTAAAGATTTAATAGGAAGGCTCACATAGGAACAATGCAAAGAACCCATGAAAATTAGGTTTTTGTGAGCTATTCAAACAATAGTGGTAGAAGAGGACAACAACATCGGACCCTAGGGTGGCCTATTCTCAGCAGTCCTATCCTTTCACTAAATGAAAGCTAGATTCTGATTTGTGACACTACCATTCTTGCACATCTAGTTTCAAACTTTGTAACAACTATTTTATCATGTTTTAATCTAAGTTATATTTCTCTTAATTTATTACTATTTTTAGAAAGGTAAAAAAGATAGATAAATAATACAAATTAGGATTTTAATAATTGCAATATTATTTACTAATTTTTTAATCCAAACCTTTAACTAAAAAAGGAATAAAAATCCATTATTCCCAAATAAGTTAGATCATTTGGTGAACCTGACTTAATTTATGCACAAAAACCTTATAGACCCTAGGCAAAATTCCTTCCTGATTTTTCTAGTATTTTTTTTTATTTTATTCCTACATATTTAAATTATAATTTCATATTTAATTTTTACTTTTACCTTAGTAATTTTAATAATTATTTCATTCAAACTCTAGTTTCACTATATTGGGACCTATTACTTTTTGAGGTATCACCTTACACATAAATCAGATTGTCACATTTAATTTTTAAAATTTACCATAGTAATTTTATAAAATTATTTCTTTCAAAACCCTAGTTGCCTATACTAGGTCCTGATATTTTTCCAGTGTTTTTTTAATTCTTTCTAAATAATTAAATCAAAATTTCTATTTAATTTTTTAGATTTACCTTAGTAATTTTTAAAATATTTTCTTTCAAACCCTAGTTGAACTTACTAGGTCCCCTTGTTTCTTGAGGTATCATCTTACATCTAAATTAGATTTCAAATTAAAATAAAAAATGGATCTCACTTATTTCAAAACATTTCTTGTAAACAATAAGGAGTTCATACTCAATCCTATCATGTATATGAATGATGAAGTTTGCTATATATTAATGCAAAGCTTTAGTCTTTCCCTTTCATGCTTACTTTTCATAAAATAGGATGATATTAAGAAAGTTATTGATAAACATGTTAAGATACCTCTTGCCTCACCTCCCTTGGAGCCTCTATCACATACCGATTCATGTTGCATGGTCTATTTTACTCTTCCCTAATTCACAAACCATCACCAAAGATCCTAGTTGATACCCTTTATCTCTCCACCATCTTGGCCTATCAATTATCTATGCTCTCCTCCCATAGCTACTACTAGTCCTATATGGCTATTAGATAATGTAGTTAGAGTTGTTACTCAATGTGCCACCATGCCTCCCTTGCTTAGTCAAGAACCTTGAAACCTTCCTATTCCTTCCTATCCTAGGCCCAACCCACCATCATAGGTAGATATACATAAGGTATATGATATTTTTGATAAATTGAGAAACACATCAGCTAAGATTTCCATGTTAACGACATTCTTTATCAGGCACTCACTTAGATTTCTATGCCTATCAATTGAGAGACTTCTTATTTTTCATCAATGATCAACACATTAAAAACTATAGAAGATGGTATTTATTTTGAATTTGAATACATGCCTTCTCATATAGTTATTGATTAAAATTTACCATTGTTCATACATGCTCAAGTAAAAACTAGTGTAATTAAGAGAGTTCTAGTTGATAGTGGTTCCAAAATTAATATATGTAATATTACATTGTTTAAGACCACGGGCATAGATATGGCATCCATACAAAAGTCATATAATAAAATTAGAGGGTTTGATGGTGTACCATGATAAACATTAGGCACCATTGCTTTGGATATCATGGTAGGGCCCAAAACCCTCTCTACACAATTCTAGGTTATGTCAGGTCTTCTTCATTATAACCTTTTTATTGGACAACCTTGGATACATGATATGGGGGAAGTTATTTATACTCTTCATCAATGTGTTAAGTTTCTCCATAAAGGATACCTATACACATGCCCACCAAATAACCAACCATTTAGATATTGTAGAATTATATAGTTATCTTTGACTATTTCACTAAATGGGACACCTCACATAATAGTTCAAGCACCACCTCATCACATTTACATTGACTAGATACATACATATAAGGTAGGAGAGACTAGCACATCTTTCACTCCTCCACTTACAATTGTTTCCTTAGATCCAGATACTCAGACAATTATCATAGTTTCAACCATTCTAGCTACTCCATCAGTCATAGTTCGTACACATATTACAATTACAAAACCACCAATAGTAGTTTCAATAGTACCAATTAATTCTATAGATACATCTCCTCTGGCAATCATAGTTTCTTCATCAGTTATAGATACTCTCATAACACTATTATCTTCTACTACTATAGTTGATGAGAATCCCATATAATAGCTACCCCTTGTGTTAAATTATTAGTTACCATATGTACATGATGTTGATATAGATTCTAAGGCTACTTTAGATAGTGATACAACACCTACACTAATAGATGACTATTTATGTGGATTGATCTTTACATTAGATGGCCCAAGAGAGTACCAATATGACTCTAGATCCCTCACCACACATCATGCATCACTTTTAACATCTCACACTACACTCTCAGGATATATTACACATTAACATTAATATACAAATTGCTTGGCACATATAGTTCACATGGTTACCTCTATGGATACAGATCCAGTCATTCATATTTAGACAGGCCATACACAACATCAACCATAGATTATGATATAGATGTTACTTGATCATAGATTAATCACACTACCTATAGTATAACATATATATATTAGCATGTTATCATGATATTATGGTCACCCATTTTATCTCTTTCATAGAATCATAGGCCATGATAGAAACTTATGTACAACTTTACAATAGAGATTGGATAAACTACAAGTTTAGGGTACTATTCAGATTACATCACCACCAGCACTATCTTTTCCACTTCTACCAAAATAGTCTACTATTATATCTAAAAATCCTAGAATAGAATCATTATCTTAACCACTAAATCAACTATTAAATGTTATTCAATAGGATGACACCATTACAAGTGATAGATCTCTGACTACACAAAACACATAGATCTTAGTGACACTTGTGGCGATAACCACCATGTATATAAAATCTATGGCATATGATGATACTTTTGATGATGTTATTGAGGAATTTGATGATTTATATGATCCATTATTCCATATCTATCCCCAATAGGCACCATCCTTTAACCCTTTATCCCCTCCAGCCTCATCTTTTACGTCATTTGTGTACATATTACTTTATTTATATCCTTATACATAATTTCCTTTCAGTTTACTTATACATAAATTTTAAAAATTATCTGTATATAATTTTTTTATTACTTTTACATAGTCTCCTTATGATTTATTCTACATAGATTATGTCAAAATACAAAAATAATAATATTTTTTAAAATATAAAAACATTCACATAACTTAAAACACCAAAAACATTTCAACTATATGCATTATCCATGCTTTACATTTTTACTACCAAAATAGAATTAAATTTGTTATTATATGTTATTATTTGTTAATTTATCTAAATTACCATGCTTCACTTGATCTTATTTGAGTATGTGCAGTGAGATTTAGATCCTTGATTAATTCACTCTACCCATTAAGGGGGCATCTTAATTATACATTTGATAAATACATCGATATATCTACCCACAAGGGGTATCTTCTACATGACTAAACCATCTAGGTTATGTCATTCTAACACCACACACTTTTTTTATCATATTGATGTACATTATTACTAGCTTACATAGATTATTCTTTTGACACTCACTAGTATATAACACATGTGTATTTCTTAACATCTACCTAGTCTTGTACTACATGTTTTACATACTTTCACTTATTTATTTGATTAGTTATATGTGATTGTATTTATAAAATTTACATGCCTTCCTTTTTTTATTTGAGTAGCTATATATGATTGCATTTCTTAGTTCCTATTTTATCTCTTCTATATGCCTTAGGATATTTTCCAATGTCCTTTGCTTATACTCTGATATGTGCTTGTGGTTGTCATGCCAACCTTGCTCATTTTTAGTTGTATGTATATGTGGGAATTTGAACATGCCTTGTATGCATGTTTTCCTAGTTTGAGTGACATGTGCCCATGTTCCTTGTTTGCTTGGCCCCTTGGCCACTTTTGTGTTCTTCATGTTTCTTACCTTATGTTTTGTTGCTCGTATATTCTCAATTATTTGTAATGCCATGATTCACATCATGAATTATCTTGATTTATTGGATGCCATGATGAACATCATTCTCCATGACTCCTTTAAAACTAACATTTATAGCTTTTATTCAATATACTACACCTGTTATTGCATTGTTACATCTATCTAGGAATTCCCCTATTCATCTAACAATCTCCACTATAAACTATGTTATATATTGAGAAGTCTTTTCGATTATCATTGCTATATCATGTATTTTATAGCATAACACACTTAAAGAGCTCTTTATTTTGAATAAATTCATTACAATGTGTTCATTCCTACCCTCAAAAGAGGGGGAAACAAACAAGGGTTTTGTCATAGAGATCATAGCCTTCTACCAATCAAAAATTAGTTTTTAGAACACTTAGAATAGCAACTAAAACCCAAATCAGATAGAAGAGACCAAGAAAATAGTTATGAACATAGAATAGTGATAAAAAAAATAAAAAAGGAAAAGAGAACCATAATTGGAATATAGCATCAGAAAATAAAATCTCCTATTTTTAGTGCTCCTATCCAAGTAGTAGAAATCCTATATTTTATAGAAACAAATAAAAAGGTAAGATCAATTATATATTTTTTAGATATAGTTTAGTTTATAATCAATAGTTTTATTATATTTTTTCTCAAAGAATCAAGATATAGGGGGCATCATGCAAGACATGATGGCTCTCACTTCTAGTTTTAAATTAGGTAGTTGGTGTAACTTCTAGATCAAAATCCATGTTACAGACACTAGTGATTTCAGGTAATGTGCATTGCACATTTGCCTTCTTTTCTTTTTAAGTTTAGTACATTACCTAGGTATTCTTATTAGTTTCATGCCTTGTTCCATTTTTAGGTGGTTGGCATAATTCTCAAGTGGTTTCTACATAAGCCTAGTTCTTAGTTTTGGAGTGGAATTCATACAAGCCTAATCTCCACCTTTCTAAGTGGCCAAAATTGACCTACTTTTTAATACACATTTAGATAACCATTCCACTTAGTTAGATTATAAAGTGTTCATGTGCTTTAGGATCCATCTCATATGACACATATTTATACTGGTATTAGTTTATAGCTTCACCTAGTGGTAAACAATGGAGCCAAAAGACTAGTTAGCCTTTGTATTCTTGAATCACCTACTCAAAGGGATTAGACACATAGTCTAAACATTAATTAACACATGCATGATCACATATATTCACTTATTGGGTAATTATGGAGCCAAAGGAATAGCCTTTGTATTCTTGAGCCACTCTTAGGGAACTAAGTGCTCATCTCCGTTCATTAAATTACTCTTGGTATGGCACACACCCATCATCATTCAAACATCACTCAATAGTACAACAGGTTTTGTATTGGTTTGCATACCAAGTGAGGTGTATTTGTTCCTTTCTCTTCCTCTCTCTTTTACCTAACTTTTGTACATTCTTATTTTAGACATATCATGTATAGCAAAAACTAATCTACTCTTCATTTTCACTTTCAAATTTTCACTTGAAAATGTGCTCTCTCGATGTACACTAAGCATCACAAAGCTTCATGGGATTTACCCTTATAGGTAATTTTAGTTAGGATTTTTACTTTTTCCTTTATCCCAGTATTTCACTTTGTTGCATCACTAGAATAAATGTGGGGTAAATGGAGTCATATAAAATGTCCAAATTGGTAGTTTGAGTGTGGCTTGTGACACCCAATCCATAGGTCTATTAGACACCTTTTGGTAGTTTACATGCTCTCATGACCCTTATAGACACCTTTTCTCTCATTATGAGTCATTTGTAGCCTTCTACATGGTAATTTAAGCTCAACCAAACTCTATTTCCTAAGCCAATCCTATCCCCCTAAGTCTCAAACCTATAGGATAGGATCAATATACCTAGACTATAGCACCAGACCCTAAGCTATGCCATTTTTGGTGGCTTTATCTAATCATAATTTGAGCCCAAATGGTCAATTTCCTAAAATTCATAGCCTTCATCATGTTGGCCTAGCATGAATAAATCTAACCCATGATAAATTTTTACCTATAAAATCCCATCCAAAGTTCATTTACAAAGGTAGGTGACAAATCTTACAAAGAAAGTAAGAATACAAGAAAACTACTAAGGAAAATTTCCCTATTCTCTCTATATAATCACCCAATATAGTAACTAAAAACATATTCAAACCCTAACACTAGTCCCTAATCACCTTAATCACTCTCAATTTGGCATTTTTGCATCCACATCACATTATTACACAAATCACATCAAGTGGGAGAACTACATATGGCTTGATCCCTCTTTAGAGTATTAGTATGTAGGTAACATGCCCACACAAGGGGTGTAAATCACACGTTTAGTGCATCTTACACACACTAATCCCCCTTTATCAAGTTGTTCAAACCCTATTTTATCAAGCATGATGGAATGTTAGGGTTTTGAGATTAGAATAGCTCTACAATGAGTTATATCAACATTCAAAACTCAAGATTTCATGGGTAGGATCACATATGAATAATACAAATAACCTAGAAAAATTAGGTCTTTATGGGTAGTTTAGACAATAGCAGTAGAAGAGGACAACAACACTAGACCCTACGATGTCCTATTCTTGATGGTCTTGTCCTTTCACTAAATGAAACCTATATCTAATTTGTGACACTATCGTAGTCCTGTATAGCCAATTCAGACTCTACAATAGTTGTTTCCACCTATTTTAAGCTAACTTATAGTTCTCCTAATTTATTACTATTTTTAGAAAAGTAAAAAAGATATATAAATTATATATATTAGGATTGTAATTATTACAATATTATTTCCTGATCTATTAGTCTAGACCATTAACTAAAAAAGGAATAAATATCCATTATTACCAAATAAGTTCAATCAATATCATATGGTTATGAGTATATTGATATTCCTCTTCAGTATGTAAAGCCTAGTTCCTATGTTTCTTATTTTTCTCATGAAATTTTTTATAAAGAGTTAAGAATAATCATTTTTTTTCTTGCCTTGAAAACAAATGATACCATATATAAGTAAGAGGTTAGCATTCATAATGTTTCAAGTCCAAATTTTGTACATTATCTAGATTCATCAAAAATGGAAATTTACTCTCCTATTTCCAATAACGAAAGTGTTGGAAAAATTGAGTGTGGGCACTATTTTTAAAGTGATTCCAATCTTGAAAATATTATCCCTTATTTATCTTACTCAAATTAAAATAGTGAATTTACTTTTCTTTATAAGAATTGTAATGAGCAAAATCCATGTACTACTTCCTCTCTTCCCTTACCTAAATGACATAGTGAAAATACACGTGAAGGTCCTAAGAAAGTGGTTATATGAGATACATTATGTTAAGATAAAATTATATTTCCAAGAAAATCTAATACAAATAAAATTTAAACTTGCGTTACTCCCTCTCTTGGTGTTTCCAATGACAAAAAAATGTTCCTTTTTCTTACTCCTTTCCTTTTCTAGTAAAAAGAGCTTATGTTTACAAATAAAGGTCCACCCACTTATATTATAATTCAAATGACTTAAAAAAACATATAACCTTATAATTATTAAAATATAAACTTTCATGCCATCCAAAATGATAAAATTGTCTCTTTAGTCATGTATACTCCTTTACCACATCTTACACAACCATGTGATGACCATCTTTTAAAAGGTACTCAAGAATATATAATTCCTATGTTTTATATGAATGGTAGTTTAAAACCTATAAGAAAGTGTTCAATATCTAAACCACTCTCTACTTTTGATATGTTATCCATCATGACTAACATATGCAATCAAAAGTTCATACCCCTAAGTTACAAGTTTCATATTAAGAGGCTACCTTTGAGGAGAACATGTTAAAGGAACAACCTCATACTAAATATGTATTTGAGTCTCCTTACCCTTATAATTCATCATTACTAAGTTATCCTATTTTAATGGTCATGAGGACCCTTTTATTCACTTACAACAACATAAACATTCCTTTGAACATTGGGTCAAATATGGATACCTTCTATTGAAGGCTTTCTATCGAAGTTTTCCTTAAGAGGAATTAGATTGGTTTTATATCCTTTCAAATGGTTCCTTGTCAAAATTAAAAAAACTTGAAGATGTATTATTATCTAATTTTGATTGATATACCTTACCAAATTTACCATTAGAACACTTAAAAGTATTAACACAAAATGAGAATGACTCCACTCTAGACTATGTTATCAGATTTAAAAACATATTTTATTCCTTAAATTATACCCATCAAAATTTTAAGTGCAATTTATATTTAGTAGGGGTCTTATCTCTCTTAAATAAAGAGTGTTACAAAAACCCCTTGCTTCATTTGATATTTTATATTAGGATGTATATAAATATGCATGCACCTTATTAAATACAAAAACTAAGTTACCTATTTCACCACCTAAAGGAAAACATGGTACAAATGGAATTTTCAAAGAAAAAAAGTAAACTAAGAAGGGTTAATTAATAGGTCAAAAACCTTCTTCAGAATTAACAGTCCATAAAAAGAACAAATAATAAAAGTAATAAATAAAGGAAAAGAGAATACTTGCAGAATACCTCCTATAGTTAATCCATATGCCTCTACAAAAATTTAACCATCAGAGTGGATTCCAATACCTCTAGATCAAGTGGATTCATAGGTTCAAGTGAAACAATAAGTCAAGAAAGTGTATGACATAACGGAAAGTTGAATGAAACAAAAAAACATGAGAATAGGGAAAATGAGAGTTTGAGAGAATATACAACACACCATGAATTTATGAATCATGCTAGATGTACAAATAGGTGAGTAAATGTGTAACTCCACCTAAAATAGTGGAAAACCTTAGACCTATAATAGTTGGTCAATGATTAACTAATCAAAGAAGTAACTCCCACAAATTAAAATAAGATAGTCAGGGAAACTCCCTATGAAATTCAAACCTAAACAAGATAATATCACAAGCATAGTAATATCCTAAATAAAAAAATAAAGGAAAATAAATATCTACACTAAAACCCCCTATAAACACAACTTAGGTGGATGAAATAAATGCATCCAAATAATAAACTCTCATGAGATATCCTATATGAGGAATCTCTAAGAAAGGTGTAGTCCTTATAATAATAAATGAGCATGTTAATTGCTTTATGAATCTCCAAGAAAGGTGTAGTCCTTATATGAGGAATTATTCTCCTCATGCATTGTAAGAGGGAAAATTTATCTATGCAATAGGGGTGAAATATAAGTAGAGGATATGAGGGACTACATAATACACTATAACCATGTAGTAAACTATCCCATGTCTAATGATTTTTTAATCAATATGCCCATACCATGTAATGTCTAAAGTTGACTAGAGGTAGATGGATTAAGATATGACTCCTCAATATATAAAAGGTGACGAGGAGATGGTGGAGGTGTGTCCACATCACTAATGTAGTCATATATGATATAAAAAGAGTCCTTAGTCTCAAAATTTTGTTTAGGATTAGAAATGTAATTAAGTCTAGGTGAGTTTGATGAATAATAATGACATGTAACACCCACATAAATAATGTATATGGGAAGTGGAAAACACAACTCAAAAAACCCCTAGATTGAATAAAAGTCTATAAATGAATCACATGAATCCACATAGTGAATATCCATAGCAAGAGAAGAGTCATATATGATCTCATAAGGTGTACTCTCACTTAAAATAGTAAATTCCTATGAATTACCTGTCTGTGATGGATTTTTATGAGAAACATCATGCACAATAATAAAAATAGAGTCTACCAAGGGATAGCTAAGGTCTAGAAAAATCACATCCTATAGTGTTGGCTTGAAAAAATGAAGAGTACTATCCACCATGGATGTGTCATCACATGAAATAGGAATAGGATGAGAGAGTATAATATTATCAAAATAGATGATAGAAAGTGAAGGAGGAGGTGTGATGTAAATATTAATAGGATATCTAAAAAGAGACAATCAGATGCTCCACATGGTAACAAAGATCCATTTAAAAATGTAAAAATAGAGTACTAAGAACCTTGTCACAACAATTGGCCCACTTATTGAATTGAACAAGATAATAGGGAGCAAGAATATATCCATATAGGAATGGAATACAATTCTTCTATGTAAACAAGTGGTCCATATAAGCATTCCAAAAAACATAGTTGGTCTTCCCAAAAAGAACCACTAGAATAAAATAAACTCTCCTAATTGGGATTCTATTAAATTATTCATCATGACTAATTGAAGACACTAAATAAATTCAAAAATACAGAAGAAACTATATATTGAAGTAGAAATACTACAAACTCATTAATGGGGTGTCAAACATAGCAATAATACATCAAAGTGAGAAACCAATGTAGGAGTTAATATAAATAATGCACACTTAGAATAAGTATGTCGCACAAAAATAAAAATGCATCCATATGTGAGTAGTTAGTACACAAGATATAATTCAAAAAGCAATAGGGTCCATAGCATAGACAATCCTAAAAAATATGACAATTTATATCTTTGGTGCATTTACAAAAAACATTAGACCAATGTAAATATGATGAAAAAAATGCACTTTTGAAAAATATGGCACTCAATTTTGATTTACCGATAAAAATTTATAATAAATTACATCTTCTAACATTAATGGCTTATTTAATGAATTTGAACCAAAATTTTAAATGCAAAAGTGAAAATGGTGTGGACATAGCATTCAAACCAATCAATAGAACTGGAATTGAACTGTGTACCTCCTCAAGTGAACTAAAGTCAAAAAATAACCTTGTACTTGACCCTATATATTCTCAAGTGAAAACAAGCCATTTAATGCAAAATAAAACAAATATTTAAAAATAATAGTTAAAAATGGTTAATTTTAAAAAAAATATAGGGCATTAATTTTGGGTTTTCATATTTTTGACTTAATAATGAGAAAATATGCACCACCAAGGGGGGAGAATTAAATTCTAGGTTTTATGTCATATGGCACCACTAAGGAAAGATTTGGGCCTTAAATCTATGTGGTTTTCCAATAGAGGAAAGTGAGTTCGACTACAAGAGTAGATGGTAGTATTAAAAAGATGGATAACAAATTAGAGACTAAAAATTGGAGTGTAGGACCTCAAAAAATTATACACATACCTTGAAGGCATGTTATAATGATGGATGCCATTTTAACACCTAATTTCCTCTACCATGTAGACATGTACCATTAAATTTCTTATTCTTGTTTGTCTAAGTTTCCTATTGGCATTGGTTATATGAGCTAGTCTAAAAAATGAATTAGTAGAGGCTCATTTTTTAGCCTCAATGAAAAAAAATCTAAATGGTAGAGAGAAGTATGGGTGTTGAGTAATATATGGAGATTCAATAGAAGATGAAGGCAACTCGAGATCCCTTAAACAATATACAAGGGTTGAATAGAGATAGATAGGGAAAACCATAGTACCATGGTTTTAAATAATTTTTGTTCCCTTAATAGTACCAAAAACTACCTCCAAGCACTTTATTTTTATAACCCAATTTGGAATTCAAGTTATAACCAAGGAACTATACTTTTACTTCAATATATTGACTGAGGTGGATCCAATATTCATGCATGCATGGCATTAAGATGATTAAAATATTTTATTAATGGTGAATATTACAATAACATAGGGATAGTATAGATATGATACAACAAGTTAAATGTAAAATTAAATCTCCCCATTACTATTTATTCATAAACACAACTATGAAAAATACACCAATGGAGAGAACATGCAAAATGACAATATAATGCAAAAAAATGCATGTAATACACAAGACTGCAAAACAACTTTTTTTTTTACATAATAAACTCATGATTTAAAAATAGAAACTAATAAAAATAAGAAAACCAAACATTTGTATACTATAATGGTGCTATGATACCATGTTGGAGAGGATGTTAGGACCTCTAGAACAAGCAAATGCATAGGTTCAAGTGAAAACATAAGTCAATCAAGTGCATGACACTAAAATTTAAATGAAATAAAAAAACATGAGAATAGTAGTGTAAAAGAGAGTTTGAAAAAATATACAACACACCATGAATATCTCACTCATGCTAGATGTACAAATAGGTGAGTAAATGTGTAACTCCCCCTATAATAGTGAAAATCCCCAAACTTAGAATAGCTAGATAATGATCAATTGGTCAAAGGAGTAACTCCCACTATTTAAAATAATATATTCAAGGTAACTCCCTATTACATGCACACCTATGCAAGATAATCTCAAAAGTATAGGAAAATACATAACAATGCAATAAAGGAAGATAAATACCTACACTAATAATAACCACTTTAGTTTGATTGTTATCGATATAGACCACATGATATATTATACATATTATTGGAAAAATGAATGATAAAGCTTATTCATAATTAAAATTACCCAAAACATAGATTTGAAAAGGTATAAGGGAAAAAATTTTGAACTTTACATGGTGTAAATGGGCACTGAGATAATGATTATTTTTCTCTTGAGTAAAAACTTACACAGCTATCCAATTAGGAAATCATTGCATTTCAAAAAGACATATCTAGACCTATTTCACACACTTCTTCTATAGGTTATTCCAAGAAGGATGAGACATCCCATGCTACTCATTTTTATGAACACATGCTCCATCAACCTTCATAGAATATGACCTCTAGTAGAAGTCCTTCTCCTCATGCACCCTCTCCCAAGACTAATTTCTCCCACATTTATCCTACCAAGGAACCACTAATCAATTAGGTCCTTCATAAAGAGACATGTGGAGAAGGTGAAGCTACACAAAAAATATGGGGACCTAAATAGATACATATATATTAATAAGATATTTATATAGATACTTTAAATCCAATGATAGAAATAAAACTAAACATTCCATTATTGCGTGATCATTATAGTCAAGTTTTCTTATTTCCATCTAGATTTAAATGCATCAAACGATTTATTTATTGCCACTATAATACAAGAATTTAATTAAATGGAAATATTTGTTATACAATTTACCATATCCAAACGTATTTTTAAAAAAAATGTAATTAAAATAATACAAAAAGAAACAAAGAATTAAACATTGCACATCCATTTAAAGAAAACTAAAACATGTAAATACTGTCATATATATCAAAATGATTCAAAGTTTAAAAAAATAAAAATATCATTCATATGTTGGGTACATGTCCCTAGGAGTATAATCATCATCATTATCTATATCAACCACCCACATACCCCTGAATGTGGAAGCACTTAGGTCTAGGGTGGGCCCTCGTGCTCAAGAAAGCTCACATACTCTCTCCTCATATGTACCTAGTCAGTGCATAATCTCATCATGATCATGCTATAGAGTGTCATATAACTCAATCAAAGCATACATGTTCTCCATATAATTGTGATTTGAAATGTCTCATCTATCTAACTCAGCACATACCTCCTCCTACTTAGTCATTGTGGCATGATATAAACCACTACCCTTACCATTAGATAAAATAGATGTGCATTGGCACTCACAATATAACAAATATCTCAATGAATATCCCACTAGATATATCCATGGGTACACTCTGAGTGAGATCCTACATTGCATATCTCACCATTGTAGGCCACTCTTGATTTTTTTATGTAAGACATAAAATATAAATAAGCTATTATTATCAACCAAATACTATGTCAATAAAAGACAATAATGCAAATGTAATCTAATTACATGTGGATATGTTTCCCACCAGATATATAGGTGATGCTCCCATGAAATCACCATAACCTACATATCATCCTACATTTCCTTATACCATAGGTATGACACTAGGTTGGGAAACTATGACCAGGAATAATTATGGCCAACGAGCCCCTACCTGCCACTATGTGTAACCATATATACACCCCACATCATCCCATATAGTTAGGTGAACCACATGATCTCTCTCATCACTAAGAGGTCAAGCTAGATCCCTAGTTTTAGGTGTCATTATATCATTAGGTATATACCCACTTTGTACTATATGCTATCATGGGTATGGCACCTATAGAATTCCCTAATTTATAACAAATTGTCAAAGTACATAGTCATACTAAAATAGCTCATATACCCCATGAAAGAAATACACCAACCACATATTAACCTAAATCATCTATATATTATGCCCATCCCTAGGTCACCCAATAAATGTCATATATAGATGTTATACAATTTGATTTATAGTCAATCTATCTTGAAGTACTCCATCATGGTGTGTAATCTACCATGGGGGAGTACCCACTAGTTTATAAATATCTATGGATGGACCCACCTAGATATTGGTCCACAAAGGGTCCAAAATACTATAATATACTTATAATACTACACCTATAGTAAAGTGCTAGCTCTAATACCACCACCAAGAATCTCTAACATAAATCTATATATATATATATATATATATATATATATATATATATCTGCATAAGTGGATAGTAGGGTATGACCCCAATAATATTGGGTACACTCTTACTAAATATTTCAAACTATATGATACATGTGATTATAAATCACAATAGTGCCACCTTCCACTACTATAAATGATGCCAATAATAAACAAATGAAATTTCATAGCCATAGAATGTCACCTCTAATAATGTAATCAAGGTACACCATATTACTTAGATCCACATCTAGTGTTCTCTACCTAGTAAAACACCTATGAGATCACTAAATTTAACCATAACTGACATCTCCTGTATTGAGAACCAAAAAGTACATGTATCTAGGTTCCACCTCTTGGATATTTTTGTGATAAGGTATATGTCATAGAGGGCATGTCCTAATTAGGCCACATACCCCACTCCAACATGATATATCACAACCTATTTATTTGCATCCAGTCCTAACTCTATCAATGTGGAGAATGCCTCTCATGCTAAAAAATATTAGATATGTATATATTTATGAAAAACAAAAATAAATAAAAGAGTCATTATTCAAAGAATTATAGAAATAAAACATAAAATTCATAGTTAAAACCCACAAAAATTAGTAATACAATAACATTAGACACTAACATCGATGTTAGATAGAAGCATCAAATAGTTTCATCGAAAAAAGTGGACAATAGCATCAGGAAATGGACACAACTATATCAAAATTTTATGGAAGTGTCTATTGACACTTATAAATTTTTTCTTACCAAAAGGAATAAATTTCAAAAATATAAATTTTCCATGTGATTCACACTTATACCTATTTACCAAATCCTCATATTCTTGATCGGCTAAGGTTGTCTAGAGCACCTCAAATCATAGTGGCCATGGGGATATACCACATGACATTATATTATTCTACTTAGAGCTAAAAATTACAAAATGATCAAAGTAAAAATGATTTGAAATTTCTATTCAAAACTCCTAATATAAAACTTATATAATAACTTCAAATATACATATCTTGATTATCGAATGTTTGAATTCAAATTTGTGAGTTTCATTGGGATCTAGGAAATAAGCACTTTCACATTATACCAATTTTTCAAACTTTCAAGAAATACCAAAAATTACCTAAAGTTTTGATTACACCCATATACTATTTAAATTCAAAGGTGTTACAAAAAACCATTAGATTTTATGGTATTAACACTACTATTGAAAAATTGGTTACTATACACTAATATATATGACATTGTTATTTATTCTTTTTGTGATGAGGTGACTAGCAGATTCTATTTCCCATCTTCCCAAAAGGGGCATATCAGTGTGGGCATGTCATATAAATATGGATTATGTATATTAATATTTTCATATTTAGTGGAGGTATATTATGGAAACATGTTCTCCATGTTTATTTAGTATTCAACATATCTATATTATGGTGGGGGTATGTTTTGGAAACATGTCCTACACATTGCTACACAATTCTAAAATTCTATAAATAATAATGGGGGCATGTTATGAAAACATGTCCTCCACAATTGTTCCATGTTAAAAGCAACCAAATACCCTTCAAAGTATATGATTCAAATATATATTTGTGTCAACATTACATACATTAGTATTACCATTATACATAAATTACATAACAATGATATGTATGCAAAGAAACTAAAAGGCATAACCCCCACAGACTTCTGTATTCAATTTAGATATGATAGAGGGAATTAACAGAGGTTCATTACTTATAGGTACTCAAAAATTGATCTATCTTCTAGATTTACCAGATTATCATAGATTGACATCACATTATTGACTATTACTATACCATGGACTTTAACACATCATGGACTGACACCTAAGTTGGACTATTATGGAATATTATATGGGCCTTATCCATATGAATTAGTTGGTATTATTTATATATTGTAGTGATTTTATCATCTAGTCTTACTAGGTTATGTACTTGAGTTATTCTAATTGGGAAATGATACTTTGAATGATTGAAACACTACTCTTCCTATTCTAGGTTAGGGGCATGATCACATCCTAACTCTCCTCACTCTAGATATAACACAACTAGGGTGCAAAAAAATTCCACTTATAAAATCACTCATCTTACTAGATAGAAGATGGACGAGGCTTCAGATACATTGATACATCACCAGTTTCGAACATTCTAAAGTCATTACCACATATCACATACATAGGTGTATTATATCCATGCTCTTTTTTTAATTTTTTTTAATTATTATTCATATACAAATTATCTACACTAATTATTTTATGACATGCCCTTTATTGTATGTAATATTTAAACAAGAATTTAAGGAAAGTTTAAATGAAGATAAGGTGTGTTGTCTAGACAAAGGTATTCATTTTATTTTCCTTTAAAATAGTAATTTTAGTTTTATGCATTACTAAATTGGGGGGGTGGGGAGATGTAGATACACATATTTGGTAGAAACATAATTTAATAACATGTTTTTATATCCTTTTTCATATATACATATTTTAACTAAGAGTTAGGTATCTAGTGGCATAGTCTCTTATGGACCTCTTCTGTTCCATCTTATTTCACTTGCCTTATTTTCACCTATGAGACTATATGTTGTAAATTATATTTTATCTAGGTTATCTTGAGGATACCCAACTGTGTTTTATGTTATCCCAATTTTTTTAGCCTCTAGACATTTTCATCCATGTTAGACACTTATGTCAATACAATTCTCTAATTATGATGCAAGCATCTAGATTTATGTTTCTATCATTTATCGTATCTTTCATTTAATGACCATTTGTTTTATTTCCTTTGTTCATCATATTTTCATCTTTTTTCATGCCACTAGGTCCTTATTCAAAATCAAGATATCCCTATATTTACAAAGGTTATGGTATAATTATACTACCTATAATTTTTATTAATCAAATTTTTAATTATCAGATACTTTAAATTATAAGATATCAAATTGCACTACATTACTATATTGAATATTTGAAGCACTCAAAAGGTCACTATGCTCTTACATAATTTTTACCAAGATTTATTGTAAGAGAAAGAACATATAGTTACATAGTTACAATTTTGCACACGTGTCTAGGTGGGAGAACTACATACAAGTCCAAGGCCCTCTTTGGAGTATTGGATATGTAGGAAACACTTAAAATATTTGAGGTTAATAGGTTTATCTTGATTCATGTGCTAACTCCATTTTACTAGGTTATATGAGGTCAAAGGGTAAGAATATTATGGTTTTGCTTATTAGTTAGATCTTAAACATAGACAAACATATTCTAAGGTGTCAAAGGGGCATACAGGTGACATAGAATTGATATATATTTTTTATCACACCCTATGCATATTTTAGGATGGACACCTATGTCAAAGTTGGACATTTACATTAGCACAAGCATCTATGGTCAACACAAGTGTCCTATAGGTGAAACTAGCAAAAAACATAGAATGAGTAGATTTTAGAACTTGAACAATTCCCTAAAGTGATTCTAGATCACTATCAAACCTAGATCCAAATTCTAAATGAGATACAATCTCTCTATCCATTATTTATATTGTATTTAATTATAAATACTATACATTCTAAATTATTTAAATTTCTATTATTGGCTATATTTTCAATATGAATAAGAATATAGTCTTCCTCCATTCAAATAGTTTTATTTTCTTAAGTGTGTTTGTACAAAACCCCAAATAGAATAAAATAGTACTAAAGCTAATAATTAGCTATGTAAACATACCTAAAGATCATAATTACTTAGTCACACTAAGATGGAGAACTACGTGTGCCTTGATTTCCATCCTTAGAGTATAGGATACATAAGAAATGTACAATCATCATGTGATGGTGATTGGGATCAATTTATCCCATTACACTTCCCCCAATTTTGTAGGTTTCTAGTCCTCACAAATGCATCTAGTGTTTCAAGATAAAGGATGCTAACTTTGGATTTATTGACATCATTAGGGTTCAGGATCACATACATAAAGTAAACAAAAATAATTTTAGGTGATTGTAAAATTAATATGCCTCACTTTTTCATAGGTTAGTATTGACCAATAATATTTCCTTGATCTTATAAAACTGAACCAACATAGATAATAAATTAGTTCTTGAGCCAAATGAATTACATGCCTGATTATCCTTGATTTTCACTTGTAAAATAGTCGCACTTAAACATTCAACAAGAAAATCTAAGTATTTTGATCTCTTTAGTACTTTATTTATTTACCTCTTGCCACTTATCGAATCAAAAGAATCAATCTCATTTTTTACATACAAATATATGTATGAATGGCATACCCATTGACTTGAATTACATTTAAAAGCTCTATAATAATTAGATTAATATAACACTTTCATCCAAATTAGGGTAAAACACACTCTTACTCCCTCTAATACTTATTTAAAACCCTAATTTAGTTCTTTGATACCCATTAACCTATGAAACCCTATTGTTTAGGTAATTCTCCCTTACATCCATACCAAGAGCCTCTCAAACCCTACTGTTAAAAAGAGGTAGAACCAATATGGTGAATAAATACCATGTAACCTTGATGTCAAAGAGTTTTTTTCCTGATGCTTACTCTTACACATTCAACATGATCATATGGATATTTTATTTCTTTTTAAATTATTTAAAAGTTAAATATTATGGTACTCACCTCTCCCTTACCCTAGCTCTCTGCCTTGCCTCTCTATGCATCTTTTCCTCTTTGTGTGTTAAATCTCTTTTCTAGTTATACATGAATTTATAATACAAAATGTGAATGTGTCAAATAATTTATATACTTATAATGGGTGTTGATAACATAGTGTATCATATTTTTCATAGTAGTATATAACCATTGTTCAAATTTTAGCTCATAATAACTAATTTTATCATTTTATGTAAGTTTCAAAACTAATTATACAAATGTAAAACATATTTACACACACATATATATATGTACCTTTATATGTATAATATTCTCTAAGGAACATATACACATGGGCCAAACCTAAAAGGTATTATAAAGTGACGCCCTAGGTATAAAGGACATGTAAGTTAAGGAAATAATTTACACAATTTGACTAAGACATAAGAAAATGTATTGAAATAGTATTTTGTACATTAAAATAACATCTAAGGTCTAATAATGGTTAATAAAAAATTTATTTATAGTTTCTCAAACATTACACATCAGATTAATATGTTATTATTAGTTAAAAGTGAACATAAATTTAAGAAATAAGGAATAACTATATTAGGGGATGATGATGTGAGGCCTAAAACAAGGGTAATACGTACAAAACATATCCAAATTCATGCATATTGACCAAGTATGGTAAAAATGAAAAATACACTATGGAAAAGGGTCTTATACCTAAATTAGGTGTCAACATAATACCCCTAATTTTATTTTTATGTGTGATTGGATGCATGTGTATGCCAAAGTATAAAATAATAAATCAAAGAACATGCCTTTACTTAGATAGGGAGGGATGGATGAATCAATTATTATTTAAGATAGGATCCATTCACATAGATTGTTTTGTATATTAAAAATTTGACAAACCTAAAAATAATGACCATTTTAATAATTAATCAATGTCATATCAATTTTAATTTGTATAAACTTTGAAAATTTTGAATTGAAATGGGATCATACAAACAACTAAAAATGTTTGTATTCAAATCATTGGCTATAAAATCAAACTATATTTTGATTATTTTAGTATCACAATGTTTAGACACATCATAGACATAACTAGTAATTATATAGGAGTTATGACAACCCAATCCACTTCTTTACCAGGGAATTAGATAAATTGACCATTTTTAGAACTCTCAATTCACTCAAATTTTCTCAAACTCACTCAAGTTTTTTCAAATTCACTCAATCATGTTTTTTCAATAATTTCATTAGATTATAAAATATTAGAATATATTCCTCTTTTTTTAGGTGAGGGATTTTAAAATCATTTGCTACAATCACTCATCTTAAAATAAATAATCAAATGCATCATGTGTTATAAAGTGTATATATCTAAAGCATAAAAAATTCTTGAAATTTTGAATAAATCACATGTATGTAACCATTCTAAAATATCATGATGTAAAGATTAATACAAAGGTATGCATACTTATCTAAGTATATAATAGATTGGGAGAAATAAAATTCCTCGATGAACACTCTTTATATATAAAATGTGAACCATAGTAATAACTCAAGGAAAAGGGTGTAATGTCCCTATTGTCAAAATAATACAAGAACAAATAATATTCCCCAATTTATCAAGTGTGTCCCTAATAGGGATAGAAAAATAAATGAAGGACATATAAGTAGTGTTCCCCCATGGTAAGGACCATGGAAACATAGGCACCAAGCATTGTAATATCATAACTAATATTGAGTTTTATAAATAAATAGGTATTCCAACATGGTAAATATATGGTATAGATAATGGCAATAATAATTAAACATGATATAAAATATCACATAAATCACACATAAGTATGCAACTACATATAGAAAATCATCTTGAAAAGTCTATAAATCACAAGACATGATGACATGACTATGAAATTATAAATAGAGGATCATCTACAGACAAGGATTCAACTAGAAAATATGCGTAAGTATACTCATGCAAGTAATTTACCAAACATAGGCACACATGTGAATCAAGAATGTAATAATCAAAAATTAATCATACAATGTTGATATCCATGTAACATATAAGATATAAGTACTATCAATGTATGATATAATCAATATAAAATGTCTCAATATGATAAAATAAAACAAATAAATATATCACCATAAAATCTAATGTATATATTTTCCCCTAATGTAAGGCATGCCACCAATATGATCATGTCCTAAGGGAGTGAGTGATAAAGTAGCCACATAGCATTTGATAGTCCATAGTCATTTTTGTTAGAGTATTTATTTCTTATGTTTTCTAGGATATAACTAGGTATTTCATATTTTTCTTAGTTTGTCCTATGTGAGGTTTTATCCCACATTACTTAGTTAGGCTCGTTTCTAGTTTTGCCTTGCCTACTTATGAAAGGGCTATCTATTGTACTAGCATGATTTTATTTTAAATAATATAAAATTTCTTTCTTAATTTTATATCATATTTGAAACATTCTTGGGTGATGTTCTTTTTGTTAACTCTTAATGTTCATGGGTTTATGGAATGTTTTCTCATTCCTAAAATGGTACCAAAACCTTGAAGGGTTTCAATCATCCTTTGTTTCTTCTAGTTTTTAGATTATTTTATTTTATTTGAAAGATTCTACTTCCCCATTTTGCTTGGATAATTTATATTATTCTAACAATCTCAAGTCATCCTTATTATGCCATTCATCATTTTCATAAAATGCTTTAAGGTTTGAAGCTTATAATGTTGAAGAGACTACATTTTTTTCCATTATGCAAAGAGGAAAACTTTTAAATGTTTACATGGAAAATAAAATATATGCATTGTAACTATTAAAGATAGGCATTTGTAAGGTGGAGTTCATGTGATAGGTGAGAATATAAATCCAATAGAAGTATTGTGATTGTGTGAGAATTTTTATAGATCTACATGTTATATTTTGAGTTACAAAATAATTTGCAAACTGGTTTGGTCTTCCTTTGGATTCTCTATTATTTTTTCTCCATCTAGTTTGTGATGCTTTAGACCTTCTAGCTACACTAAGATATGTGTTAAAGAGTGTGGAGGTCAAATTTATTGTTGTTCTATATTTTTATTTGATTGGTGCACCATTCATTTATGGAAGCCTAGTGTGTTGAAGGATGATGGCATATGAGTGGCTAAGCTATTATAAATTTGGTGTTATGGTATGTGTTCGACCTTTTAACTAGTGTGTTGGATATAAATACAGCATGGAGAAAGTGTAATATTGTGTCTTACTTCCATATCTACCTATTTATTTTGATTTGAGACCTGTACCAGCTACGTTGGAGCATTGAAAGGTCTACACTTTAGTGATATATGTTAGAAGTTCTTAAGGAAGGAGAGAAGAAGGTGTGTGGGACCCATGTTATTCCTTATCCTCCTAGCATCTCATCCTTTATATAGATGAGGAGGTTATTTGGAAGTGGATCTCTTTGATAAATAATAAACACAATAGTAATTATCTTACTCTCCTCTTAAAAATAGCTTGTTCATACATTATTTCTTTTACAAGCTATATTTTTTCCTTAAAGCGGAAGTCCAATTCACTTACACACACATAAGGGTAAATGGTAAGGTTATTTTCTAATTTGGCTCACTTAGTAAATTTCATGGTTCACATTCTGATTCCAATGAGTGGTTATAAGGCTATCTTCATTTCCAATTTGGTCACTAAAATCAGCTTATAGTTTAATTTTTAATGTTTTTGACCTATTTACAGGAATTCATAAATCCTATATCTTTTGAACCCTAACTCAAAATTGACTTCCATTTTTTTCAAAAATTTATGGTTTTCAATTATATATCCATTGGCGTTATCGATTTACAAAAAACCCCCCATTTTTTTTAAATGTGCCAAAAATGGAGGGGGTGTCCTTAATACAATCTTTTGAGGGTTATCTCAATGCTGATTTTTGCACCCTTTTACATTATTTATACTCTTTATTGATTCACCAACATGGATTTTAATTATATTATAGATCAATGTGAGCCATTGACTACACAAAATTACCATATATGGAGACCTAAAATGGAAATAATCAATAAACACAAAGGATTATGGTCCTTAATGCTTGAAAATTGACCATAGTTCACAATAGAATGTGAAAAAATTTAGTACCAATGTATGTTTTATGAATTTATTGGTTTTATAGGGACTTATGTCAATGGTAGTTTATTATTTCATTTAGATGGGTGTGACACTCCATTCAAAATGTGGGATATAAACTAAAGGGTTTATTTGGGAAAGTAAATCACATGAGAACCATGCAGCTTGAAGTAGAGATTACTTCACTTAATCACAATGAGTTTCCCTCTATTGTAGACTATCTCACTAATTTTGAACACTTATTTACATTTTTTGAAGGGGAGTGAACAAGATAACAAAGATGAAGAGGGTGTTTACCTAATTCTACCCAAGTTGAGTGGTACATTCTAAATCTTTATTTTTACCTTTTTCTCTACCATAGATGCCTTAGATGTCACATTTAAAATTCCTGATTTAGAGTTGTTTTGTGAGAGACTTACTAGGGAGGAATCCAAATTATCTCACCTTGAGTCTTCCACCTCGAAAAAAACATTTGTAGCATCACATCCTAAGATCAAGGGAAAAATAAATTGTAAAAATAAGAACACTCCTCCTCCATCTCAAAGTGAACCTAATCCTAGCACCAACACATTTAAACCCAAATCATATTCCAAATCAAAGAATAAGTCTAACCTTTAATGTTCCTATTATGTGGGGAATGGTCATGAAGAGTCTAGGTGTTTTGAGAGAATGCAAGTCCTATAGGATGCCATCATAAAACATAAGATTTCTATCTCCACTTCATCTCCATTCATGAGCATGGAAAAGAACTTAAGGTTGTTGGGAGATCATAATCATCTCTTTCAGATAATTGGGTTTTATATTCTTATGCTTCTCACCATAAGACTTCTTCTAAGGAGTCTTTTGTATCTTTTGGTTTGAGTTCTAATTCCAACATTTAGGTTGGAGATTCTTTCTTTATTTTTGTTAAGAGAAAGGGTGACATGTAGATTGATATTGGCTATACCAATGATGCACTATATATTCCAAACATCACCACTAATCTAATTTTAGTTTATGAGATTTGCCATTATGATTAGGTCAAGATAATTACTTTCACACCATAGGGTGCCAAATTTTGAGCTTTGTTAGAGCCTCACACACTTATTGCATAGGGTGTTGTTGATCATAGTTATTTATTCTATTAATTTGATGGTTTTGATGATAATAATCCTCTATGGATGTGTTTGGTTTCTCATGTAGATTCTGAAAGTAGGATTTAGCATGAGAGATTTTGACATCTCAATTACAAAGATTTAAAGGAGTTCAACACTCATGGTATGGTAGATAGTTTTCCTAAAGTTTCTTGTCTTGATGGTTTATTTTTGGATAGTTTTTAGTTTTGTCATATATGTGTCCAAGTGATTGGATGAAGTGTCTTGATAATCTAAGTGTCAATGACAAAGTGTGTAGTGTGCTTGTTCTTATATACTTGAAGTAGGCTTGGTTGATCTTCAATTTTAGCATGGTTATGGATGTTTATCAATTAATATGATTATTTGAGAATGTTTTATGGGTCCTATCAGAGGTCAAGGATGATTTGATATATTTTATAAGTGTATGGTATGCATTCAGTTCTTCACTATATTTATCTAGACATAATTGTTTCTATGATATAAAAACCTAAGTAGGCATATTCATGACATCATATTTCACATGTGTGAAGGTTACATAAGAATATTGTGATATTAATGGATTTCCTTATGTGAATATATCATATGGTCCAACTTTTAGGTCATGAAATTTAGCACAACAAAAGTTATTAAGGTGCAAAGTTGCCTCTCAAATAAAAGTTCACTAAGTTTCTAAGCCAAATTTGCAAAGGAGATTTAATGGTGAGTGTTTAATTGTATCACATATATAATGGTGTGTATTTAATATGACAAGATAAGGATCTAATTAAACTTGTGTTTTTATTAGTAGTGATCTAATGGTATGCATAAAGATGTTGAAACATAACTAGATACTAAGAGGGGGGTAAATTAGTATATGAATAAAAGCTAGTTCTTTAAATAATTTCAATGTAGATTAATATATATATGTAGATCAAATAAAACATGAAAATATCATTCATGCACAAATAATCATGACACTATATTTATATGTGGAAAACCCAAAGGTAAAAACTATAGTGAGAATAGCTACTAGAATTTACTATTCTAATCGAGCCTCACAATTCAAAGCCTCACTAGTAAACCTCACTGGTTAAATTTTTTAAAGACACCAATCCCCTAATTTAAGAACACAAACTCTAAATAAGAACCCACTCCCTAATCTAAGTACCAACTCAGCTTATTTGATGGCACCAACCTATCAAACTCTTCTATGGATCTACAACTCTAATTTATAAATCAGATTCATACATGAATCCAATTTTTTTTTCTTTTTTATAGGTGTAATTTGAAATTTATCATACTCTACACATTCTCTTTATGCCTTTCTTCCTCTCTGCTCTTCTCTACCCCCTCCAGTTCTATGTCCTTATGATTTTCTATTTGACACACTTCATTGGATTTTGATTTCTATCTCTGTCTATATTTAACTTAGATCAATAACAAAATACATTTGTTTTAGAAACATTTTCATTTTTCCTATATATCATAATTATAAACAAATGATCTAGGGTTCCATATCTTCTATGTGTCGCACTCAGACTACAACACATCATGTCAATTTTGGAGTCTAGTTCATTATGACATGGACTGTAAGTTTCCCACATCTTGATTCCATGTATCATGATATAATTTTAGGTATCTTTACTATCTATATCATCTGTTAGACTCAAGTTTTAATGCACATGATCTTTAATGTTGATTTTATCAGTTGGATCAATTAGTATCATTGTCTATGTTGAGATATAGAGATTTTATGGAGGTTCTTAAATTTTCTTCCAAATAACCATTTATTTAGACATGAATTTAAATTCCAGTCATTAATCTTGCCTTTGGCACCATGATTTGATGGTCTCTATTAAATTGGATCAACTTTAAAATGCATCCATTTGATCACATTTTGATAGGCTCATGTTATATGTTAGATCTTTGTACACTTTTAAACATTACCTTAGCTTGGTTGTTAAACTTTGACACTTTTAACTCATATCACTTTTTCATATATATTTAGATCACTTTTACTCCATTGATATTCTTAAACCTACTTGATATTTAACTTTCCACTATGTCATTAAACATCGATCCATTTATTCCATCTACGTCCACTCACTTTGTTAGATCTTCTATGCATGATCACCCATGTACCATATAATCATCTTAAAATCTCAATATTTATATTTGTCTAACCCTAGAGGATATGAAATTTAACATAAGTTCATGCCTTCTATATATATCTATTAATTCTGACTATTAATACATTTGTCATCCTTGCATTAGTCCTCTATCTAATAGACTCATGTGCTTGTGACACTTGGTATTAGCATGTTCACTCATAGGAGCCTTTGATAATTTGAATTTGATTTAATCCATTAGATCATCTATGTACAATGAAGCATGGGTCATTGATCAAGTTAGGACAAATATTAAGTCTTAGACTTAGGAAAATATAAAGTCATTTGATCTTTGTTTAAAGCCAATAATTTTTAGGTTAAGGGGTTGGTTTCTTAACAATGATATGGACTCAATTTGTAACTTAAGTTACCAATTATTGGCTATACCAAGTCAAAATTAAAATATAACTTTTCCTTTTAATGCCATAGCTAAATCCTTAGGTTTTTATTGAGAAACACTATCGAGTTTGAGAGCAAAGATAATTTAATTCTAATCTCATTCCTTCCCTTCTGAACCTATGGACCATATTTATAAAATGTACATGAAAAACCCATAATGGATCTTCTATTTGTTTGAATTTAAGCATCCATAAATGGTCTCTATAAAATCATGATAACTTTACATAGTGCAAATGTGAAACATTCTCTTCTCTCCATCAATCTTTCCTAATCCGTTTGACATCAATTACATCCATAGTGTCCATTTTGACATCAATAACAATCAAATTGCCAACAATCTCCCCCTTGGCATTGATGGAAAACTAAATGCTCTAATGCAAAATTCATATTTTGATCTTCTAATAATTTGATCCTTCTCTTGAATTGCTTTCATTGGCTTCTAAGGAGTATGAACTGAAGATGTTCATACAAAACTTACTCCCCCTTAGGTAATGACATATTTGCCTAAACTCATCTTGGACACTTGCTTTGATCTTCCAAACATTTAAAGAGAGGATTTTCACTTTTTCTCCAAACGTTTACAAAAGAGCATTTTCCCCTTTTCTCCCCCTTTGACATTAATTGCCAAGCGAATCCTCATTTTTTATCCAAAGTGTTCTCTCCCTTTATCAAATAAAGGAGTTTGTCCAAGAATCTACAACTTTCAACTAATTAGTAATTTATATAAGTATACATACCTGAGTTGGCTTTTCTCTTTTCTTCCATGGATTAATAAAGCTTCCTTGAGACTCCCCTTGGACTCATGCCCTATCACTAGTGATTTGGTGATGTGGTGTAAGAGCCACAACTCCTAACTTCTATCTCAGATATTCAAATTGTTCCTTAAGAAGAGGTTTGGTGAATATGTTTACAATTTGGTCCTTAGTTGGTATATATTCTAGTGTGACCTCTTGATCTGCAACCCTCTCTCTTAAGAAGTGATACTTGATTTATATGTTCTCTCTTCTGGAATGCATGATTGGATTATTTGATATATTTATTGCACTTGAATTATCACAAAGAATAGAAATAGGTGACTTGTACTCAACCTTGATGTCCTTTTGTGTTTCCTTCATCCATAAGACTTGAGTATAACATGACACTACTACTACATACTCTACTTATGCTATAGAAAGAGTAACTAACTCTTTCTTTTTGCTCAACCATGAAACACGCCTGTTTCCAAGGAAAAATGCACCACCACTAGTACTTCTTCTATCATCCATACTTCTTGTGAAATCAACATTTGTATATTCTATCAAAGTGAAATTTTCACTTTTAGGGTACCATAGACCATAATCAATTGTGCTCTTGATGAATCTAAAGATTCTTGTCATTGCATTGACATGTGACTCTTTATGAGCATCCTATAATCTAGCAACCATGCACACTACTTGCATAATATCTAGTCTTGATATAGCTAGGTATAACAAGCTACCTATCATTGATCTTTACATTATTTGATTTACATCAAGTGATTCATCTTCTTTATTCAACTTGTATCCAATTATCATGGGAGTGATAATTGGTTTTCTATCTTCCATTCCAAATTTATTAAGAACCTCCTTTGCATACTTAGTTTGGGATATGAATATCCCTTCATTAGATTGTGTTATTTGTAGACTAAGGAAGAAGGAAATTTATCATAACATAGACATCTCACATTTACTTTGTATTTATGTAGCAAATTCTTTGCACATTTTTTATTGCTACCACCAAAGATGATGTCATGTACATAAATAACAATTATCAACATATGCTCATCTTCTGATTTGAAGTACAAATTATTGTCTACACATCCTTTGTTGAAACTTTGTTGTTTTTGGTATTGGTATAATATTGAATACCATAATCTAGGTGCCTATTTTAGACCATGCAATGCTTTCTTCAATCTCCACACATAATCTTATTCATCTGATAACTAAAAACCTTGTGGTTGTTCAATATAGACTTCATGTTCTAGGTTCCCATTTAAGAAAGCATACTTTACATCCATTTGATAGATTTTGAACTTCTTGTAAATAGAGAATGCTAGAAACATTCTTATAGCTTCCAATCTAGCAATTTGAGAAAATATTTCCTTAAAGTCTATGTCTTCTAATTGTGCATATCCCTTACACACCAATCTCACTTTATTTATTATAATAAGTCCATCCTCATTGAGCTTGTTTCTATATACCCATTTTTTTCTTTTCTATTTGGCTCATTTATTCTTTCATAGATTTTATCCAATTCTCATCCTTGATAGCTTCAACATAGCTCTTAGACTCAATTTCAAACATTAGAGCAAAAATTACTTTCTCCTTATTCATTGCATCTCTTCTCCTTGTTTGAACTCTTATATTCTTATTGCTAATTATCCACTCTTTAGGATAATCCTTTTCAACAAATATTAGAGGTGATTTTTCATTCTTTTCCTCAGCCTCTTCATTATCTGATTCTTCTTCAAGATCTGACTCTTCATTACTAGTTTCCTTATTAAGTTCAACATGTTTTATACCTTCTTCTACCTTTACATTTATGCTCTCCACCATCTTAAGTAGCCTCTTATTGTAACAAACAATCTTCCTAGTTTGTCCTCCTTTCTTCTAATGTAGCATTTTCTTCCAAACACTTTGATGTACTTAACATAAGCAATATTTATGTATCATAGCTCATAGGGATTTTTTTCACTATTTACCCTCAGTTAAAATTTTTCCAAGATGTATACTATTATTTGGAATGCTTCTCTCCAATATCCATTAGGTAGTGTGGCCTCCTTTAGCATTATTATATCCATTTCCTTGATTTTTCTATTTTTTCTCTCAAAAACTCCATTTTTCTATGGAGTCCTTGTTGTAGAGTAGTACCTTTTGAATCCATGATTCTAAAAATACTCTATGAATTAATTTGAGGTGAATTTTCCACCTTTATCAGATCTTAAGCATTTGATTTTTATTCCAATCTCATTTTCAACCATGTCTCTATAGATCTTGATTCTTTCAAAGGCTCAAGATTTGTCCTTCAAAAAGGTTACCCATATCATTATTGAGTTGTAATCTAAAAATAACATTAAGTATCATTCTCCTTTATATCCTCTTGCCTTGGTAAGACCATAAAGATAAGTATGAACTAATTATACAAGATTTATAGTTACATACTCCTTTTTTTGAAATCTAACCCTTGTTTACTTGCCTATTTGACATTCCTTACAAGTAATATCTACATGATTGGTTATCTTAGGCATGTGTCTTACACACTTATTTGATATCACTTTGACTATATTATCAAAGTTAGCATGACCCATTTTCCTATGCCACAACCAAATCTCATTAATCTTTCCCATCAAGCAATAATTACCATTTACTTCAAAAAGATTATAGATATTACTCTCAGTCATTTTTCCTTTTGAAACTATTTTTCTAGATATCTTTAGCTTCTAGTATTTTGCATTAAATTTGACCTTATATCCATTATCACACAATTGGCTGACACTTAGTAGATTATACTTTAATCCTTCATCATAAAGGACATCATCTGTAGTAAATTTAACATCTATGTTCAAGGTTATTTTACCTTTGATATTTATTGCTATGTTGTCTCCTAAGCTGACATATCCTTCCTCACATTTTCTCTATTTGGTGAACTTGCTCTTATCACTAGTCATATGCTTTGAGCAACCACTATATACTACCCAAAAATTTTGCTTCCTAGCATGAAGTGCAGTCTGAGCAATCATGGATTTATTTTTTACTCCCTACACATCCTTGGGTTTCTTATTTATCTTTTTTTTTTAAACTTGTGAGCATTTTTTCACACTGGAAGGCATGCATTTCTTTACATTATGTACTTTTGATCTTACAAAGCTTGTTCTATAATGTTTAGCTATGTGACCAAAGTTATTACAATTATAAAGCATTATATTTGTATCTACCAAGGGTGAAAATGAATTTTTTCTTAAAAAATTGATTCTCCTTATATTTACAACGCTATAATTACTAGCCTTATGACCAAAATGAATACATCTATAACAATAAGCATAAAATTATGAGAAATACTTGGTCATAGCATTTCTTGGTATATCATGAGGAATTATTCTAAGTTGTGGCTTCTTCAAGTTTCTCACCTTGGTTTTCCATCAACATCATATACCTCTATCTTCTTTTTTTCTTCAAGCTTCTTTTTAGGTTCAATCTTCTTCATATCATCTGTATTTGAATCTTTCTTTGTGTCCTTGCTAGCTTTCTCTTTCTTTGCTCCTAATTCTCTTTTTGCTTTGAATTTTTCATATAAGTTAGCATATTTACTAGATGAGGTACCTTTTCCCTTATCATAACCAAGACTTGATATCTTTTTTGAGGGCTTTTCAGAGTTGATCAATTCATAAAAAATGTTTAATCCTCCTATTAAATTCAAATTTTTATTTAGTTAACCTCTGGCTTTTTCAATTTCTTTTCTCAAAGCCATTATTTCCACCTCAACCTTCAAACATTCATCAGATTTAGATTGTAGTTCCATTTTGACTACATCTTTGATTCTTTTAGCCTCTTCAACTTTTGTTTATAAGATAATTACCATTTGATCAAATTTCTCAAGAATTTTAGACATTTTCTCAATTTCTTTTTTCTAATATTATTTTGTTTTGAGTTCTCTTTTTTCATCTTGTCAATCTCATATAAAACACATATGAGATCACATTCTAGATCCACTTCTCCTTCTTCTTCATCTAAATCTTTAATATCATCTTGATCTAGATTTATAGAAGTTGATCCTAATTTCAAGAAAAGGGATTCATTTCCCTTAGCTACAAAAGCATAGTCATGATCATCATTTGAACTATAACTATCTTCCATTGAGTCACTATCTTCTTTTGTGTATAGACCTTTATTATTCTTTAAGAACTTATTTTTAGGATAGTAGGATTTCAACTTTTTTCTACTATCTACTTGCTCATAGTTATCCATTTTATTATGAGGGCATTCAACATAGTTAAAGCATTTTAAGGGTAACTTACCTCTATACTTTCCAGATCCTCTCTTTAGTCTTCTAAAAAAGTTAGATTCTTCTTCATCAGTCTCCTTAGATTTAGATTTAGAATTTTCTTCCTTTACATGCTTGGCTACTTTGAATGTAGCTTCTCTCTTAAAGGTGTTTATCTCTCCCATTCTCATCTCATAGGCTATGAATGTCCCATGCAACTCATCAACAATGAGTTTATCTATATATCTTGTTTCTTATATTGTATAGGTTTTAGAATCATATATTTATGACAAAGATCTTAAAACCTTCTTGACAATGATTGACTCTTTTATTTCTTTTTTAAGGCCTCTGATTACATTTACTATTTCATCTACCTTGAGGAGGTAGTCTACAATCTTCTCCTCTTCATTCATCTTAAGTATCTCAAACTTGAATTTATAAGTTTGTATCTTGGCTTACTTTACCTTGTCATCTCCTTCATAGATGCCCTTTAACTTGTTCCATATGTCTTGTGCATTATGATAGTGCATAACTTTGACAAACTCTAAGTTTGACAATCCATAAAGAATAACATTCTTTGCCTTAACATTTATCTCATATGCCTTTTTGGTATCCTAATCAATAGGATTTGTAGTAGGGTTTGTATATCCATTTAAAATAAACATAAATACATCAAACAATAATGAGGATAGATATGCTTCCATTGTTATGCTCCAAAATGCATAGTTAGATCTATCAAAGAGAGGTGCCTTATTTGATTAATATCATTCTTGACTAGCCATTGTGTTCACTATTCCAAGATCTACCTGAGATGATTAAGATTATTTCAAGGAACCTTAGGCTTTGATACCAACTATTGGAATACAACTAGATACTAAGAGGGGGTGAATTAGTATATCAATTAAAACTAGTTATTTAAATACTTTTAATATAGACATATATATATATATATATATATATATATATATATATATATGTAAAGACCATACACACACAAATACTCATGAAACCATTATTATACATGGAAAACCAAAAGGTAAAAACCATGGTGAGAATTAATAGAATCTATTTTCTAATCTAGCCTCATAGTTCAAATCCTCACTAGAAAACCTCACTGGCTACAATGTCTAAGTACACAAATCCTAAGGAGACACCAATCCCCTCATTTAAGAACACCAACTCTAAGGAATCACCCATTCCCTAATTCAAGCACCCACTAAGCTTATCTAATGGCACCAACTTATCAAACTCTTCTATGGAGCTACAATTCCAATTTAAAAATTAGATTCATACATGAATCCAAATATGTTTTCTTTGTTATATGTTTAATCTACAATTAATCATACTCTACACATTTTATTTTTTCCTTTCTTCCTCTCTGCTCTTCTTTTCCCCCTCTAATTCTATGTCTTTATGATTTTCTCTTTGACGCACTTCACTAGCTTTTGCTTTCTACCTCTATTTATATTCAAGTTAGCTCAATAACAAAATATAATTGTTCCATCAACATTTTCCTTTTTCCTATATATCATATTTATAAACAAATGATCTAGGGTTCCATATATTCTATGTTCACACTCAGACTATAACACATCATGTCAATTATGGACTCTAGTTCAGTATGACTTGGACTATAATTTTCTTTCATCTTGATTCTATGCATCACACCATCATTTTAGGTCTATTTACTATCTATAGCATTTTTTAGACTCAAGTTTTTATGCACAAGATCTTAAATGTAGATTTTATCAATTAGATAAATTAATATTATTTTTTATGTCAAGATATAGAGATTTTATTCAAGTTCCTACATGTTCCTCCATCAATCCTACCTGATCCTTTTGACATTAATGGCATCCATTGTGTCCCTTTTGACATCACTGACAATCATATTGCCAATAAAAGTCAATAAGTCAAATAATGCACATAAGAATAACAAGTTACATGAGCATGAGGATTGATATCAATATGCCTTGAAGGAACATAAGATTGCCAAGTGTCACTATTATAGATCTTTGATAAGAAGATCAATGGATCACATGTGATCATGCAGCTATGATTAAATGGTGTGTATGAAGTCAAAGAGTTTAAAGTGTTCAATGGTTAATAGGTTAAAGACTAAGATAATTCAAAGAGATCAATGAATCATTATCATTCCAAACTATTAGGAAGTAGTGAGATGATAATAAGTGTTTGATGTTTAAAGGTGAGCAAAGTTAAAGACTGAGCTACTTCAAAGAGATCAATGAATCATATTTAATAAATGTTTTAAAATTACACAAGATGAGGTTAAAGTGATAGCTATTTAGTGAAAATAAAAACCAAAATACTTATAAGGAAATCAATGGTGTGTGTTTTATCTAAGATGTGAGGATATGAGATGATGGAAAAATGTTTGAAGTTTAATTGTGACTATTGGCATTTGAATTTACAAGTGGAAAAGCTAATCTATAGTATTTAATCCATAATTTTTAATCTAAGACAAATTCAAAGGTGATGTAAAAATCAAAGTGATAGAGGAATTCAAGGAACAGCTATAAAATGTGATTATAAGGTTTAAATGTTCATACAATTAAATATATAAGGTCCAAAGATTATTATGTGTTTGGATATGTTATACATGTGACTTGATAAGGATGCTTGTGCTTGTTTTGATGGTGTTTGGATGTTTCATGATGTCTTAGCTATTATAGAGTGTTGTAAAATCCATGAGGATCATATGTGTGGATTTTATAGGTGTGATCAATCCATCTTGAGTATTAAAAATTCTTAATAAGTTGACTATGTGTTCATTCATGATGTTCTTGTACACAAGGATAATGTTTGAGTTTATTAAGCATACATATAGGTGAGTAGAGATGATTTTAATATTTTGAATATGTATAGGGGGTCATGTGGAGTGCACATATGTATTTATAAGTGGTCCTATGTTTTGAACTTGCTTGGAGATGTGTTAAAGGGGTTAATAGGTCTCCATGAGACCTATAAGGTCACTCAAGCCTATATTGAAAGGTGGAGTTTATTAAGTGTGACCCATGGATGCTATGGTCATCTTATGAATGAGGTATTAAGATTTGTATTCATATTATAGAATCCTTAAGGGTTAAATCAAGTCCGATGTCTGACCATAAAGTTTTTAATTATGAATATTATCTATTAAAGGTGAAATCAAAGGTGTTGATTTCTAGAGTTTTAGAGAGGATTACATGAGATAGGTGTGAGAGTTTTAGAGTGAATAAGAGGAGTGTGCCCAATGGATGGGTTAAAGAGTAGAGTAAGTTTAAGACTATGTGTATGAACTGTATGTCATATTTATGACATCTAGTTAGTGATATTATAGGTTTGAATATTGAGGATGAGTGAAGGATAGATAATGTCTATGTGAACTTGGTGGTTGATTTTAGAGGTAGATCAGACTGTAGACTTTGTAGTGTGATAATTTGAAAAGAGATGATATACATTGTATCTCCATTAGATTGGTAGAAAATTAGTGATTAAGAGATGTTAATTTCATAAGTTTTGGAAGGGTGCTCAACATCTAGGTCAGAAGGACTTGATCATCCTAAGGGTAGGTGCTCCTTGTGAAATAGGTGTAGAAGGACTTGACTAGTCTCTTATTTATAATACCTTATAAGATAATTAGTCCATGTATTTTTAGGCTTGAGAGTGGGTTTTATCCCCAAAGAGGGTTCCCACATATGTCATGTATTATGTGTTTGATCTTTCATTATCTTTCTTGTTCATTTATATGAATGATGTGTATGATTCATGAATGTATGTATTGAATGATTAAGGGTCAGAAGGAATTGGAATTGAAATTTAATTATCTTGCTTCACTAATTCACCCCCTCCCCCTCTTATTGATTGTACCTATAATATTTAGTATCATATTAGGTCCTTCTTGCAAGTCTAATAATGTGAAGGAGATCCTTAAGGTAGAATGGCTAGTCAAAATGTGCAAGGTGGTTTTTCTTCCAAGCAAGATCTTATGTTCAATGGGTCAAATTATGTATTTTAGAGTGCATGGATGAGGATATAAATTGTTTCCATAGTGTTTGATGTATGTAAATATATTTTGGATGGATATGTTGCTCCTACTATTCCTCCCACTAGTGTTGTAGACATGAAGATATTTTAGAGAAATTCAAAGGCTATGATTTCCATCACTTGTGGTCTTACAAAGACTAGTTTCACCAAGGTAATCCATTTTAAATATGATAAATAAATGTGGAAAAAAATTTAAGTCATTTTTGAAGGAGATTCAAAGGTTAAGTTGGCCAAATTATAGACTCAATAAAGATAATTTGAGAGTCTCAAGATGAAGGAAGAAGATTCTATGGCATTCTTTTTATAGAGAGTTACTGAGATTTTAAACATCATTAGATGTCTTAGAGAGAAGCTTGAATAATAAACTATAGTTCAAAAGGTATTAAGGGATCTATCTCTAATTTTTTATTCTAAAGTATCTAATTTAAAAGAAAGTAATGAGCTTACTTAGTTGAGTATGGATGAATTTCATGGCATATTTACTACCTATGAGATGATATTAAAAGATGATATACCACCAAAGAAGGAAACAACATTCAAGAAAAAAATTTAGCCAAAGAATACATTCTAAGGTAAGAAACTAAATGAGGATGACAAATATCATATTGATGATGATGAACTAATTATTTTATTTACAAATAAATTGAAAATAGGCTCAGGGAAGTATAAGGGTAAACTACCCTTAAAATTTTTCAATTTTGGATAAGTTGGACACTTTGCTAACAATTTCCCTCATAAGAATAATAAGAATGATGTTGAAGAGCATGATCAAAGTTATGATGATGGACATATATCTTTCAATTTTTATAAAATCAAAAAGGGATTTAAAAGGATTGACAACAAAAATAAGGACTTTAAGGACAAAAAGAGTCTCTACACCAAAGAAAAATGTAGGATATAAAATGAGAGTGAAGACAATGATATTGAGTATGATTATGAAGATGATGAACCTATTGAAGATGAATCACTCTTCATGGTAGAGGAAGGAATTTTAACATATCAAGAAGAGTTTACTTGGAGTGATTCAGATGATGATAAAGATGAGGTGGACTATGAGACTGAATTGATGAATGCTCTTGAAGAACTGAATATTGAGTAGAATATTAACAAGAACATGAAGTCAAAAATCAAGGACTATGAGGATAAATTCAATGTGTATGAAGAAAGAACGAATTAAGACACCAAGGAGCATGAAGATAGAGTCAAGAATCTCAATTGTTAATTGGAAATCCTGTCTACCAGCCTAAGAAATAAAGAAGATAAATGTTTAATGTATGTAATTGAAAATGAGTCATTAAAAGATGAATCAAAGAAGTTTACAAGCAAGGTGAAATAATTTATCAATTTTAATAAAAGTTTTAATGATATGGATAATCTCATAAATAGTCAAAAGTTTGCTAGTGATAGATCTAGATTAGGTTGAAATGAAGATCCCAAAGTTACCTCTCAAGTTGACATGAATGTCAATGAGATCAAGTTGGATCAACCCTTAAAGGTCACCAATCAGTCAAGAAATAATGGTGTAAATATATTAAATATAAATTAGGTGAGACAACTTAATGCAATTAGGCATGATTACTTAAATGGTTACTATTTTACTTATAATCAATTTGGGCATGCTAAGTTTTATTGGTAGTTCTTGAGGTGGCTTAAGAGGGAAGGCTTGTAGGCCTATGTGGTGGTTCCTCATGGTGTGTGGAGATATGAAGATACTAAAGAGAACAAATGGATCATAGATATTATGTGGAGTACCTCTCAAATGTTTCTTGGTGAGTCACATCATATTTTAGTACTTTTTATGTGTTCTTTCTTCATTGATTGCACTATTTGGTTGAAGATAGTGTTGGTATGTAGAAAGAGGAAGTTTTCGAGGTAAGAAGAGGTGGGATCAAGCTAAAGGGGAGTTTTTATCATCTCTATAAAGAGGTAATATCCTATTTTTGGTATTTTCAAGTGCTTAGGATCAGTTTATGCCCACTTTGTTATTGTGTCAAATGGGGAGAAGGTTTCTATTGTGAGAGTGCTTGAAGAGAGAGAAGGAAGGTGAGCTATATGATTATTGTTAACATAAATTATAAAGAGGGAGATTATTTGATAATTATCATTGATGTCCTAGATATGTCTAGGTGAGTGGATGAAGTGTCAATGACAAAGCGTGTAGTGTGCTTGTTCTTATATGCTTAAAGTAGGCTTGGTTGATCTTTAGTTTTGGCTTGGTTAGGGATGTTTAGGGATGAGTATGATGATTTTATCATGTGTGAGATGTCCTATTATATGTTAAGGATTATTGTAGAGCTTATGGAATTGAATGGTATTCATCTAGTTCTTCATTATGTTCATCTAGGCATAATTGGTTTTTTGATAGAAAAATCCAAGTAGGCATATTTATGATGTCATATTTAAAATTTTTGAAGGTTATAAGAGTAAATTATTATATAAATGGATTTCCCTATGTAATTATATCATATGGTCCAAATTTTGGGTCATGCAATTTATCTAAACAAAAGTTATTAAGGTGCAAAGTTGACCTCTTAGATAGAAGTTAACTAAGTTTCTATGCTTATAAAAATTTATAAAGGAGATCTAATAGTGAGTGTTTAATTGGATCATAGATCTAATGGTGCATGTTTAATATAGCAAGATAAGGATCTAATAGAGCATGTGTTTTTACTATTAGTGATCTAATGTATGCATACAAAAAATAATTCAAAGAATACATGCATAACTACCAAGTAGAGTAAGCACATGGTCTAACAGAAATGTGTCGAAAAGGCATGTGATAATGCAAAGTGTCACTATTACATATGTTTAAATATAAGATCAATGGATTGTGTTTGATTGTGTAGTTATGATCTAATGGTGTGTATTGAGCTAAAGAGGTCAAAGTGTTTGATGGTTAATAGGTTAAAGGCTGATCTACTTTAAAGAGATAGATGAAGCATGTTCATTCCAAACTAGCATAAAGTAGTAAAATGATGGAAAGTGTTTGATTTTTAATGATGAGAAGAGGTAAAAACTAAGCTACTTCAAATATATTGATAGAGCATATTTATTCAATGTTTCTAGATTACATGAGATGAGGTTAAAGTGATAGTTGTATAGTGAAATTAAAGACTGAGATACTTATAAGGATATTGAAAGTGCATGTTTTATTTAAGACATGAGGACATGAGATGATGGAAAAATGTTCAAAGTTTAACTATGACCATTGGCATTTGAATTTACAAAGGGAAAAACTTGTCTACAATATTTGAGTCATATATTTTGACCCTGGATGTATTCAAAGGTGATGTAAAAATCAAAGTGATAGAGGACTTAAATGAACATTTAGAAAAGGTGATTAGAAGGTCTGAATATTCATAAAATAAAAGATATTGAGCTCAGAAGTTGAATATATGTTTGACTATGTTTTGCATGTAACCCAAGAAAGATGTTTGTGCTTATTTTGATGGTGTTGGGATGTTTAATGATGTCATATATATTGGAGAGTGTTGTAGACTCCACAAAGATAATATATATGGATTTTGGAGGTGTTATAAATCCATATAAAGTATGATAAATCACTAATAATTTGACTATGTGTTCATTCATGATTTTGTTATGCTTAAGGCTAATGTTTGATTTGATTAATCATACGTAGAGGTGATCAAACATGATTGTAATGTTTTGAAGATGTCTAAGTGTTTATGTGGAGTAGACATATGCATTTATAAGTGGTCCTATGTTTCTAATTTGTTTGAATATGTGTCAAAGGGGTGAATAGGTCTCCATGAGACCTATAAGAGCACTTAAGCCTAAATTGAAAGGTGGAGATGCTTAAGTGTGACCCATGGATACTATGGCCAACCTATGAAGGAGGTATTGAGTTTTGTCTTCATATGATATAATACTTAAGGGTTAAGGCAAGTCTTATGGATGGCCATGAAGTTGTTAATCATGAAGATTCTTTATAAAATTTAAAATCAAAGGTGTTGATTTCTAGAGTTTTGGAGAGGCTTGCATGAGATAAGTGTGAGATTTATGGAGTAAAGAAGAGAGGGAGCATACCTAATGGATGGATTGAAGAGAAGAGAAGGTTGATAAATGTGTGTATGATTTATAGGTCATATTTCCAATGTCTGATCAGTGTTATTTTAGGTTTGAATATTTAGGATGAGTGAAGGATAAATGATGTCTATGTGATCTTGGTGGTTGATTTGATAGGTAGATCAAAGTGTGGACTATGTATTATGTAAAGTTGAAAAGAGATAATATGCATTATATCTCCATTATATTTTCAAGAAATTAGTGATCAAGAGATGTTCATTTCATAGGTTTTTAGAGGGTTTTCAACATCTAGGCTAGAAGGACTTGACCAATAAGTGGTCAGAAGGACTTGATCACCATAGGGTAGGTGCTCCTTATAATACAAGGGTTTCACTAAATTATAGTTAGAAGGAATTGAATAGTATATTTTTTGTAATACCTTATAGTATAATTAGTCTATGCATTTTTAAGCTTGAGAGTGGGTTTTATCCCTTAAGATGGTTTCCCACATATGTTATGTGTTATGTGCTTGATATTTCATTAACTTTATTATGCATTCCTATGAATGATGTGTATGATTCATAAATGTATGTATTGAATGATTAAGGATTATAAGGAATTGTAATTAAAACTAAATTATTTTTATTCATTAATTTGCTCACCCTCTTAGTGATTGTACCTCTAACAAGTTTACCCTAGTTGTGCATTAGGGAAATAACACCAAGATCTATTTCCTAAGGGTATGTCCAAGAGCTATTATTCACCACTTGAGCTTATGCACTATGATATGATGATATTTCCTACTCCTTTAAATAGAGACAAGTATTCATTCACTTTTATTGATAATTTCTCAAGGCATATTTGGGTTTATTATTTCAAGTAAAAAAGTGATGTTTTTGCACACTTCAAAGTATGTAAGGATTTAGTCAAGAAATAGTCTTCTCGTTGCATCATGAATATTCATACTAATTATGGGTGGGGGGGGGGGTAATTTATTCAAGAGTTCTCTGATGTTTTTGTAGCTCATGGTATTGTTCACTAGTATTATGTTTTATATACTACACAACAAAATGGCTTAGTAAAACAAAAAAATAGAATTTTGAAGGAGATTACTAACTACATGATTCCTTCATGGGATTTACCTCTTATATATTGGATATAATTAGTTAATTGGGTGAATTACATATAGAATCACACATCACATAGATCACTTGAGAATTTTATTCTAGAGGAGGATC